>PVKA01032335.1:0-25389 GCA_004027165.1 Ctenomys sociabilis
TTTTTTTTTTTTTTTTTTTTTTTTTTTTTTTTTTTTTTTTTTTTTTTTTTTTTTTTTTTTTTTTTTTTTTTTTTTTTTTTTTTTTTTTTTTTTTTTTTTTTTTTTTTTTTTTTTTTTTTTTTTTTTGTCTTTTTGAGACAGGGTCTCGCTATGCAGTTCAGGCTGGCCTTAAGCTCACTTTGTAGCTCAGGCTGGTCTCAAACTCACAACAATCCTCCTGCCTCAGCCTCCCAAGTGCTAGGATTACAGGCCTGCACCACCACGCCTGGCTTACATTTCCTTAAGGAACCTTTGCAGACAGCAGATACAAGGCACCTCCTGAAGTGGTTATCTGTTCCATTTTCATGCTTGCATCTTATTTGTTTTTGTAATTATTATAGAAAGAATGAATGCACATGATGAAGAAAGAATGGAAACCACTCCACATATGAGTAAAAATAAATCTCACACCATCAAGCCCATGGTAAGTTTTATTTACATTCGTACTTGCACAGAAATGAAGAAACTTGCAATGAGAAATGTTAGTAAATTGAGTATAATGGTATAATTAGAAAAGAAAAAGCACTCTTTAAGTCAAATGCTCTAGATACATTGAGTTTATTTTAGAAATTAACTTGCTTTCAGAGACAAAACTATATGGCCTAGCAAAAAATGAAAATAGCACCTAAACTTTGAAAGACATTAAATTACCAAAGGCATTTTATTCATACATAACTTGTGATATAAAATAAAATGTTATTTTAATATATATAGGATAAAATGCATATACAAGTATAAATGTGATCATTCTAGAATTCATAGCATTCATATTTCTAATATAAGAAATACATTTTCCCCACCATTCACTCTGGCAACACAGTATGACCTGTACTTAGTAAAGGCCATGTGAATTTTATCTATTTAAGAAATACTTTGTAAAAATCTCTAAACTTATATTTAATAAGCTATATAAATGTCATTAATTGGAAATTAAAGTAAACTTTTATTCTATTTTTAAATTTTTATTTTACATTATTTTGAAGAGTAAAAACAAACAAAAACAAATAGAATCAAAAAAAGAAACAGGTTGACATATAACAACAGATATGTTACTGTCATTCTTCACGTCATTAGAGCACACAGGGTGAGGACAAGAAATTTGAATGCCATCAGAGTGAGAAAATCTTCAGCTATCAGTCCGCATTTGGAAGACACAAGATGACTAACTCTGGAAAAACTTCATGCAAATGTCATGCAAGTGGGAAAACCTTTACTTCTAAGCCTAGAGATCAGAATCAGATGCAAACATCATTGGAGACAAAAGAATGCTGTGTATGTAAAAGTGTCCTTGATCAGTCTTTTAAACTTCACGTGCACCTGAAAACATGCACAGGTGAGAAAACTTATAAATGTCATCTACATGGCAAAACCTTCACTAACTCATATAAATTTAAAAATCGTGACAGAACTCGCCCAGGAACAAAGTCATATAAATGTCATCTGTGTGAAAAAACCTACAATCATTCAGCCAGCCTTAGCTACCATGAGAAGACACACACAGGAGAGAAGCCACATAAGTGTGATGAGTGTGGGAAGAGCTTCACTACAATATCCGCCCTACATAGGCATGAAAGCACACACACAGGTGAGAAACCATATGAGTGCAATCTCTGTGGGAAGGGATTTGTTGATTCATGTAACCTTAGTATACATAAACGAACACACACAGGAGAGAAACCATATAAATGTATTATGTGTGGAAAATCTTTCACTAAGTCATCAAATCTTAAAGATCATAAGAGAACACACACAGGAGAGAAACCATATAAATGTGACCAGTGTGGAAAAGCCTACAACTCATCTTCTAGGCTTAAGATTCATAGAAGAACACACACTGGAGAGAAACCATTTGAGTGCAATCTCTGTGGGAAGGGATTCTTTGAATCATCTCACCTCAGAAGGCATAAGAGAACACACACAGGAGAGAAACCATATAAATGTATCCTATGTGGAAAATCCTTCACTAATTCATCAAACCTTAAAGTTCATAAGAGAACACACACAGGGGAGAAACCATATGAGTGCCAGATTTGTGGAAAAGCTTTCATTCATTCATCAGACCTTACAAGACATGAGAGAAGACACATAAAATGGAATCTCTATGAATGAAAGCTGTGAGGTAAAGCATTCACCAATTCATCTTAACCTTAGTGTACATCAAAAAACACAGGAGAGACCATATTGAGGTCACCTTTGGGACAATATTCTCAAATTAATACTTAAAGTGGAAAAACCATTGGGATATCATATAAATGCCACCACTGTAAGAAATTTTTCACTATCACATTCATAAGCATGAGAAAACACTAACAGGTGAGAAGTAGATGAATCTCATCTGCTGTTTAAGTTTTACTCGGTAGTTTACATGTGCAAGCATGAGAGAAGACAAAAATTACAGAAACCATGCGAATGTCATTTTTTGCAAAGCCTATAGCCAGTGTTCTTAGGACAGGCTGAGTGGCCAACAGTGTACATGAGTCATAACACTTTTCACAGTGATGTAAATCCTTTTAAGTTTTCTGGACCAACAGTCAGTATCTGCAGCACATATTCTGACTTCTATGAGAGAGGAAAATTGCAAAAGATGTGAGCTTGTCATTGCTCAGCAACCTCTGATAAGAGGGCTTTGTCTGCGCTCCTCCCCACATGCTTTCCACTCTTTCACCCACAGTTGGGTTTCTGCTGCCTCCTGCTTCCCATCCCATAGTGTCAGTATTTTGGGTGGGCTATGTCTTCTCCTATCACCTGAGCATCCACAGCCCATGCTCCTAATAAGATTGTGGACGCAGACCACTGTCCAGAGAGGGCCACCATCGGATCCTGCCTGGCACTGTCTCGGCACTGTCACGATCCTGCATGGCACTTATGGGCATGAACACCCCAGGATGCCCTGAACTGCAAGTCCTTCCTCTAGCATCTTCTAGTTCAGCATCTAAGCAGATGACAGAGATCGGTATTTCCTTGGCAGATGTCAGAGCCTTTTGCACAAAATCTTAGATTTCCATTCTCCAATTGGTCCCATGGGCACAGCAATCTAAGCGCGCAGCACTAGTTTCTCACCGTTAGTCCTCTGTGTGTGTATTCAAAAGTCTTTGCAGCTCCTCAGAACCCCTGAAGTCCCTGGAATTTCCACCCCAACTCGTAGCCTCCTTAACCCCTATGCCTGGTCTTGTCCCAGTGGTTTCCCTTTGTACCTGATTCCTCCTTCACACTCTGCCAGGTTCCAGGTAAGTTTCCTCCTGCAAAGGTCCCTCCAAAAATCTGTGTCTTCTGGACCAGCAGGTTATGACTTCTTGTGATTTCTGGATATTTCCAAGCATCCCTAGTTGTTTGGAAAGTTGCTGCCAACTTCTGCCTGTGCCTCAACACTTACTCATATTTCTGAAAACCTGCGCAATTCTATCCACCAAACTTCACATCCAGTAGTTTCTCCTAGATTCCTCCTGTAAAAAATGGGGCTCTCAGTAGGCACAGATCACAGAGGCTCAGGACTTAGAGAAAGTATATAAAAGGAGAGAAGTGGTTGAAGAAAACTGGTCCAAGTTTCAAAGCCAAATGTTCACTAACATGATCAGGAAGAGTGCAGCACTTTGGGGACAGAAACACTACCCTGCCAACAGCACACTGACAATGAGAATCTTCCTTCTGCCACTGAAGGAACATTGACGAGAAATACACTAACCTGACCAAAACACACAGGCCATGTATTGAATCTCTCCTAGCCTTGGAATCTTCCTCATTTCAGAGATACGTGTATTTCATTTTAACTCTTTTGCTTGGAGAATTCTTTGTACCCCATTCCTCTATTGTTATACTGGACTAAAGATCTGAATTGGAAAATCATGAGCTTGGGGGTCATAACACAAACAAGATACCTCTTCACCTGTGTCCCTCACACCAGGCTTCCTTGACTTTCCTTCTTCTCAAGCACTACTGCACCTATTTTGGTCCTTTCATGCCTCTTTGGTCCTTTCTGCCAGGCTCCAGGTCCCTCCACTTTGGTTTAACTAACATCCAAGCAACCTATGCGCCATACTTCATTTCTCTCCATCTTTCTTTGTGAACCACTGAGTATGTTCTGTCTTTCCACTGGATGTCCTCATGCCTTTCTATGTGGCTCAACTGAGAGTTCCACATTCCTCAGTTCTTCCCTTACTCTTCATGTCCTCTGTTGCTATTCCCACCCCATGTTTTATTTTTGTGTGTTATTAAAGGCTATTTCTCTTACAATTTACTCTGTGCTAAATTGTATATCCCACACCCAGGATTCCTTGTAGAAGGTAAAATTCCTTGTAGAAGGGAAATAAATTTCCCTGTTTTATAAGAGTGGAAAGACATATTCTGGGGGTGTTTGTATCTGCATTGGAAAATCCAGTTAAATACCTCAGAGAAATCTAGACTTGCCCTATGTAGGATGCATTGCTGCACTTACACACAGATGATGCTGGTGCCAACCCATCAAAAGGAGCTTGTGTTGGTTGCATACAATCTGGCTTTTTCCTAAATTTTTTTCTTCCTTTTTTCTAATGTAGAAACTGCATTATTACAAGGTGACAAGTCCATGAGTTATCACATGTTCCCTCAGAATACATTTGTCTGAGATTTTCAACCAGAAATGTAATTCTTTTGCATTTATTGAACAAATGTGTGAGACAAAAATCAACTTTGCTGAGTCGTTGTCAAGCAACATTTCTATTTTTAGGAAAAACTAGGTAATAACTTCCACATTAATTATTGAATCAACCACAATCCCCACCAGCAGTTTCAGTCCTAAGTCTTCTGATTTTCTTGGCTTTGTTATTTGGGGATTATCAGACTAGTCAGAGTTTTCCAATCTAAATCCATGGTCCACACCCAAGTCTATTTAAAATTATTCTGTAAGCACAGTAGCTCCTAAACAGAGAATGTCCCCTGTATCAAGGGAAGCACTCAGAAGGCTTTGTAAATGAATAGCAGACTGATTACATGTTCCCAGTTTCTCTTCAAAGTGGCCTTATCTCTTTGCCCCCAAGTTTGCTTTAGAGTTGCAGTTTTCTATTTGTCTGAGTGATCATTCACAGGGCACTGTGTGTGATTTCTGCATGTCTCTGCATAGGAGTCCTGTCCACTGGCGGCCTCCTTGCCCTCAGGGCTTGCCCCAGGAACCTGTCTTTCCTTGGGTTACTAAGTGCTTTCCCTCTTATAAAGGGAATGCAAGCCCAGTGCATTTCCCCAGAGGAGAAAGTGATTCGCTGATGCCTGTGGAACCAAGTGCAGGAACTAAAGGGCTTTTGTGTTCTTAAAATTTTGATCTCATAGTGGAGAAACATTTAAGATAAAAGCTTGCTAAGATTTTTTTGAGATCTGTGGGTTGTCTACTTTGTTGATAATTTCTTTTGACATGCAAAAACTTCTCAATAAGAGTTGGTCCCTTCCAAGTGTTTCCCATACAAATACATGTTTGTTCATGAACTCTGCCTACCCCTATGTCTTCAATTGAGTGTTTCTATTTTAATGTTTAAATGTTAAAATAAAAGCTTTATTTCTTTAAAGCAAGCCTTGTGCATTTCTATGTAATATCTCCTATCAAAGCAACATTTTGATTTTTAAATTTACTCCAACAAATGTTTCTTTTCTAACTTCCTAATTCTCAGTATATGTGTCTTATTTCCATTTTGGTTTTTGTTTTCTTTTATATTCTTCTAAAAAATGTGTTCTATCTTGTCCAACACCACAATTACCATTCATTCTTGGATTAAAAAAATGGAAAAAGCAATAGTTTTGAGGCTTTTACTGGGAAATTGGTGCAACTAGGGACAACAATCTCAAGTGAAATGAATGAGGCCGCAAGTACAAACCTCATACTTCTCCTTAGTGTAAGAGCCTGAGAGAGTAAATGAAATCAGAAGTGTGCGATAGATACTGTGGAAAGAGAATAAACCTACTCAAAAGCAGGAAATTACTGAGATGAGGAAGAGGAGACACGGTGGCTCAAGGATGTATATCTTTGTAGTAAGCACGGAGGTTGGGGTAATTGTATTGTGGATTTCTGCATGGAGAGCAGCAGTTAGTGCTTAACTTTCTATATCATTTTCAATTTTTCCTTTTATCTCACTATGAGTTTTTTTATTTCTTGTGCCAGTTTCGCATATATATCTGGTAATATGAGAAATAATTAGAAGACAAACCTGTGCAACACAACAAATACTGTCAATAGCGCATGATTTTGTTTATTGCAGTTCTGTATCACTTATGTTTTTTCTTTCTCAACGCTATTTTATATCCCCTTTAAAAACTAAAAATAATTTTAAAAATCGGTTAAATAAACTACAAGCTTACAATAGTGATTGTATCGTTTCAAATAATGTGTGAACCCTCATGCACTTGGCTGGGCAGATGCTAGCATTTTTCTCATCACAGATCAGTCTGTGTGAAACTCTGTAATGTATTTAATGTTCTCATTTCTTTTTGGCTCTTAGCATTTTATTTTATATTATTACTTCCCCTTTATGTTTATTTTCATGTGATTCTCCTTTTGTACTTCTTCCTTAAGAGATACAATTCTATATTTACTATTTTAAAAATTAGTATAATTAAACAATAATTTTCTTGGGAATATTACCTAATGTGTGGAACTTTGGAACTTTTAAATGACCAAATCTTAAGCATTACTATTTTATAATCTATTTTAGAATGTAATTGAATACTATTAAAAAGGAAGGATTAAGCCCCATAATCTTATATTTGGAAATGAATTGGGTTTCATTATAAATATTAGGGGTTTTTTTTCAGTTTTATTTCACTAAATAGATGGCTGTTCCATATATTTTACTCCCACTAGGAACATAGAGGATTGTGCACAGAATCTTACTTACTTTAAAGTATTTTTTGCTTCAAACTATGTGACTCAAAAATGAAAAATATGGTTATTTAAATATCATTTTGGTTTCTGATTCCTCCATTGCTTTCGATTATCTCAGAGATTAAAATCAGTGAAGAATTTTTTACTTTGCAGTGTGAAAAAAAAGAGTATTAACTTTTACCTTTCCAGTGTTTTCATCAGAAGATTGTATTCTAACTTATACATTATTTCAAAAAGTGTTCTTCATTATAATAGATTTCTGTCTTTTCATGTTTGTGTTGCTGGAGAGGACGTTGGAGAAGGCACTGCTCAGTCTGTTCTAGTGCACGGATGTTCCTGTCATTGGGAGCACAGCTAGGCCGTCACTGGCATTAAGAATGAGGCGGTCCATGTAATAGCATCACGTCGTGTTTCTAGGCTCTGGCTCTGCACTGCCAGAGGGATGAAGATGTGAGTGTGTACAGGCAACAGATGTTTGTATTGACATTTGTGAAGAGCCTGGGTATATGATGATTCTTGCAGAATATGTTTACTATAGATGGGAAACATACACTAGTAACTATTCTAAAGAATTAAAAAAATCAGGCCAAGGAGGTGGCTCAGTGGAATAAACACTTCCCTTGCAAGCTCAAGGGCCTGAGTTCAATCCCCTTTTCTGCCAAAAAACGAACAACATCTAAGGAATTAAAAAAACCACATAATATGTGGTCATGAGGTCATGAGGAAAATGACTGGAAATCAACAACCAAAGACAATACGGGAAGTGCAAACATATACACATTGGATCAAATGCTCTTCAATAGCGAATGAGTCAAAAGAAATTAAAAATTCCTAGACTCAAATGCCACAGCACAATGTACAGCACCTGAGTAGCTAAATAACACAGAGCTAAGAGGAAGGCCTGTAACATAATGATCATTGCTAAGACCTCAGAAGAAATTGAAATAAGTATGTTTGTCAAAGTATCCACAAAATAAGAGTAATCCTAACCAAAATTTGATATTAAGAAAAAATTGTACATACTAAAATGGACAGTAATATAACAGAGCAACAAAAATCAATACAAAGGATCACTGAATCAAGCAGCCTTTTTTTTTTTCCTGAACCAGGGATTGAACTCAGGCCCTTGCGCTTGCCAGGGAAGTGCTTATTCCATTGAACCATTTCCCAGCCCAGCAGCATTAAGTACACTTAACTATTAATTGAATTATTAAACAATAACTTTCTCCTATAAATTTTAAGATATCCCATCTAAAACTCATACCTAGAAGTTTATTAATTGAAAAGATTTAATACACAATGACTCAGTTAACCATATTTTATGAACATTTGCCAATTCTGGGTGGATATAAACATGGATGGCTTCTGAAGTGTATGTAGGAGCTTTTGCACCAAGACTGGGCACACCCCAGCCTTGACCGCGCTTGGATTTCCTAGTCACCACGGATGTCCTGTACGCCTTCCTCCCGAGGGCACTGGCAGTAGGGCTCTGCTCACCTGGAACGTCACATGTGCTAGCAGTCAGTGGAATCTGAAAATGGAGACATAAGCTTTGTATAAAGAGAGTGGATCCATCTGACAGACTTCACAGAAAACAGGTCAGAACTGTAATGATGGAAAACTACCCTCCTCTACTGTCCTTCGGTGATTTTATCTCTGTCACTAACTTAGCCTGTGCTTTACTATCACCTAATCTGCTTTCTATATGTAATTATACATAACATTTTATAAAATTTGGGATATAAATATGTCGTAGTAGTATTTGTAAATACTAAAATATTAATACATCACTTCAATATGTTAGAAAAAAATCCCAGGCACAAGAGATTAGATGTTTCTTGCAAATAACATAGACTGGAAAGATTTCAAATGTATGAACAAAAACTATCTACTCCAACTGTTAAGAACTATCGACAATAACTTCCCCATTTCCCACTCCAAAATGTACCCTACTACTTTTTATATGTTAAAACAAAAGAAAATTTGCTCTGTGCCTTTACGCAACAAGTTTCCCACCACACCATATGGATTTGTGACCATAATTTTATGTATACCTTGGTGGGCATGGTTGCATTTTGGTTTCTTAATTATTGTGTCAGCAGCTGACATTCAAGAGATCACAATCAGTAGGATCTCTGCTCCTTAGGAAATACTGACCCAGAGTCTATTCAGCAATTGGAAATTCAGCACTAAGTTCCCCACCGACTTATATTTCATGACCCATATGCAGGAGGCCTACTTTCTGTTGTTACTCATTTCCCTGAGCTGAGGTCTCTGCCCCCAACCCAGTCCTGGAGAACACAAGCACAAGCACCATGGTCCCAGCAGGAGAGCAGCTACCAGGGACCAGGGGGGGATCCGCCTCAGATCTCAGCCTGGCAGGATTCTCACTTGCAGCCGCGCACTCTCAGTCCCACCCAGAGAAGCTCGGCCTCATTGGTGCTAAGCCAAGCTTTTATCCCTATTTTCAGGAATTTTTGAAGCATTTTATTCAGCCCAAAGGAAAATGCGGATTGCAACAAATATGTTTGAATTCAGAAATGGGATGTATTTTTCCCTACCGAAAATACTGAGCCTTCACTGAGTGAGGAAAAGAAAGGACTGTGGTTAGTCACAACACTTGGTAGTTGGAGTCTGGTAGAAAGCATAGGCTGCACCATAGAGGCCTTTCTTTCCCATTCTGCAAATACTGCTAACTGTCCATCCTGCCTGCAGCATGAACTCAGCCTTCAGCGTCCCGAGAGCCTCATGCTTGAGGCCCACCCTCTAGACAGCCTCCTGCTCAGCACGGTTTCTCAGCTATCAGTATTGTGTGCACTTCACCACAAGCCCTTTTTATTTCCTCACAGGGGTCTTCCATGGACTTGCATTGACAGTTTGGCCACCAAATTACCAATATTTGTACAATATTAATGGGACAGACCTCTACTTTGTAGGACATGTACACCAGCAAGAATGCACAAAATATTTGGAAGGAACACCGCTGTATAGTGAAATAGATAGGTCTTGGTAACTTTTATATGCCTTCCCCTTCTCCATTTCCAAAACCATCTGCATGGAAATACATCACACATTATAATAAAAATAAATTTGCAATATGCTTTTTGACAGAAGAGAGATAAATTTAAAATGTTAATGTTATCATCAGAAGTTATAGGGGGCCAGGGAGAATAAGCTCAGTAGAATAAGCACTTGCCTGGCAAGCACAAGGACCTGAGTTCAATCGCTGGTTCCTCAAAATAAAGGACAATTATTCCCCAGTTCTGCAAAAAAAGAAAAAAAAAATTATATTAAACTGCATATGTATTATTTAGGTTATGAAACAAAAATATTTACAAATAATTATGTAATAGTGCTAATGAATGAAAATCTGTAACTTCCACAGTAATCAATTTCCAGAGGATCACTAAGAGTCTGAGCTACAGAGTGAGATCCTGTACCAGTACCTAAAAAAAATCAATTTAAAAAATCCTAGTTAGGGCCGGCCAGGTAGTCAGCAGACTCAAGCACCTCATAGTCAGGTGCAGCGACCAGTTTGATCCCCAGCATAGTTGGCTGCGCTTCCCCACGGAGTGCACTCAGCAAATGAGCCTGAGCATGGGGGCTTGGGCCTGTAATCCACCCGCTTGGGAGGCCGAACACACGGGATCCCTCCAGGTCTGATCTATGTAGTGAGACCCTGTAGACCATGTACTAAAAGGACAGTAATCAGTTTCCATGATAGTGTAAAAAACTGGAAATATAACAAATTAAGAGTATTGGGTTGGCAAGAGAGCTGAGTGCTCTGAAGCACCTGTGCAGGCAAGCTTAGGCATGCGCAGGGGACCACAGTTCAATCCCTGCCACCGCATGCCATGTTGGTCCACCCCAGAGCAGGCTGATCTGGCCAAAAAGAAATTTTTTAATTAAAAGTATAAAAAACTATGTAGTAAAAAAAATACATAAATTATACGTATAACACAAGGTAATTAGTGACATTTATACCATGTTTGCGTCTGAAATACGCAAATTTGAAACAAGTTTATTAATCAAACTAGACATTTATAAAGCTCCAAAAATACTCTCATTCTGTAAAAGCATGGAATGAGCTCCTGAAATTACGTTCATTAAAAAAAAAAAAAAAGACCTGCAAAGTTATTAGAGTACTCTTTAAATATAAGGATTCCTGACACTGTCCCTGAATGCAGACAGTCTCATGTGGCTGGCATCTCGTAAGTGCTGTGGGTGCAAACTCAGTGGGACTGCACGTGGAGAATGAAATATTCTTTAGGTGAACAATTTAATACCAGAATTTAAAATGTGTTGGTTAACCTTGCATCTCTGCTTAATTAAACAGGAAAGTGCACATCAATTTGAGAAGAGGATTGGGGAGGCATGCAGGATGCCTGGATCTGTTACTGCAGGGAAACCAACTGGCAAAATGAAGGATGTGCACTGCGCCAACAGCACAGAGAACTCAGTGCCCATCCATGCTGCAAATGTTCTTTGCAAAAGTTTATAAAACTCAGTAATCAAATAACCAGTACTATTCAAAGCAGCAATAAAATTTCTCAAAAAGCAGAAGCAAGCCAGGCATGCTGGTGCACACCTGTAGTCACAGTACTCTGCAGGCTGACGCAGGATGATTGTTAGGAGTTTAAAACCAGCCTGGGCTGTAAATTGAGCTTAAGGCCAGCCTGAACTGCACAGTGAGATCTTGTCTCAAAAAGACCAAAAAAAAACTTATTTTTAAAGCTTCAGGTGCATTATTTATTCATTTTAATGCATCATTGAATGCAGAGTATCCATTGCTAAACAGAGAATTGGGATTAAGTTAAAAAAAAAATTTATTTGTAAATACAATAGTACTTCACATGGCCTGATTGTCTTATGTGATAATTTGAAGTCTTTTTAAATGATAGACATGAATTATATCAAACAATTCAGTTTGCACAATTATATATACATAAAACACATTGATCCCTTCATTCCAACTTGTGGCTTTCAACAGTGCTTCTCTCCTTCATTTACTGTTTTTCCTACAGAATATTTTCCTTCTAATTGTGTACCATTTTGAGCACTCTGAATGTCTTTTCTATTTCAAATATGAGAGGAACAGTATGACATTTAGTTTTCTATCTCTGGTTTATTCTGCTCAACAGATACACAGTTCAATCTTGACATCATTTTTATGTTTCTTGTGAATAAGGTATGTTCCATTCTGTCTATATAAGCCACATGTAACTTTTTGGAAGATACTTCTAATCTTCCCCATATTAATGAGCAGTTTTCCACAATCATTCATTAACACTGCTACATTCATATTACTGGATATTATAATTCCTTCCTAAAAATATATGTGTACAAATGTGGCTGTGTTTTATTCACTGTACACTATTCTGTCTCGGACATCTATACTTATGTCAACATTTTCCTACTTTTCCTATGTCAGTTGTATACGTCTATATATACTACTCTGATCCTTTCACTTTTATTTGGTTGCTCAACATTCCTTTTATTTTCCTGGTGTATAGTCCTCACTTATATATTTTCAGATTACATTTCTAGTAATGAATTCATTTAGTATTTTCATTGGGGGTACATTAATATAATTAATATTGTATTAATTATATTTTATCACAAATACAGGATATGTTTGTCTATTTTCCATCCTTGAGTGAAAATTTTTAAAAATGTATATGGACCTAAATATCATCAGAAGTTTCTTCCTGTTGATGGCTGGCCCAAAATTAGAATATCATGACACAAGTACTGAGTTTTCTCTGATTTCTGGAAGCAGAAATAGAAATTATTATAAGAAAGTTTTTAGTGAAGTAGAGGTCCTGGAGAAGAGCACTCTTTTCCAATGCTTGGACCAGTTGAACCCCTTATTTAAACCAGGCTAAACACTAAAAATCATTTTCAGTTATGAACTTATGAACACATTAACCAATGAGAAATGAAGTGCTTCCAAGTTCTTTTTTTACTGTAAGTTCGAAACCTGAAATTTTTCATGAAGTGTAGAAAGTACTTAAGAACTTTTTGTGTGAATAGTGGACTGAATAACTTCTCTGGATTTAAATTCATTATTTAGTTTCTTTGCTCTCCATTTTCTGTGAGGCAGATAGCTTTATTCTTTGCAAAATCTAACCAAAAGCAAATAATTATGGGCTCAAAAAGCAGGCCCTGGTCAGATCAGGTGAGTGCAATCAGAGCACATCCCCTGCAAGTGGCCCTGATCAGCCCTTGTTAGTGGTTTCCTCTAGATAAAGGGGAGCCTGGTGGAGGGGAGGCCTTATTCCTGACTTGTTGACAGGTCTGACTAGATGCCTAAGGAGTCTCCCTCAGAATCTAGAAATCCACACTTCTGCACACTTCACTTTAGGGAAATTCTCCCAAATAATTAAATGTAAGCCTTTTTTTAAAAAGTATTATCAGCTGTTAGGCCTGTCACATAAGAGTTCTGTCTCTTGCTCTTTAAAAAGTATTCCGTCAATAGGTTCCCCTTTATTCTCAGTTCCTACTTTCGAAAATTTTGTCCTCTTTTCATTTCTCTCTTGAATCTTTGTCATGCGGTAGCTTCCTTAAGATATTTAAGATTTTTTTTTCAATTACAAAAACTTCAAGTGAAATTTTATCATGCAGGTTAACTTTTCAACCTTACCTCAAACTCCATGGTGGTAATCTTATTGATAGTTACTCACCTACTTAACATATATATATATATAACTACTACCTGTGACTGTACATTTTGGGGTTTTGGTTTTTTGTTTGTTTTTATTATTTTTGCGGAACTGGGGATTGAACTCAGGCCCTTGTGCTTGCCAGGAGAGCATATTCTACTGAGCCATCTGCCCGGCCCTTGTGACTACATTTTGGAAAAGTTGTTTCTGTGGCTTTCTGATATCCTATATGTAAAGTGAGATCATGAATGCAAACTTTTCCAGGCATAGTTTTAATTTTGTTGCATTGGAAATTTCACAAAATTTGATATTACAAAGAATTTTTTCTTCTTAATTTCTAATTTTTAAAAGTTTCACAAATGTACTTAAAGGACCAATTGATGAACCTTTATTTTTCTTTTAGTCATTGTGATTTTTGTAATGGACATTATTTACTATTGTTGTTTTATTAGACTTATAAATTTTGCATATGCCCCACTTAAATTTTAAAGTTTTCCACCATTATTTTACACATGCCCAAAGACTAGAGGCTACAAGAAGCATTGAAATAACATATTGTCGTGTGACTTTTGCGTCACACAAATGTGATATTTATGTGTGTGTGTAAATAATCCACGTAATGTTGTGGTCTCAGTTCATCCACATTTCCTATCAGCGTGTGAAACTGGGCTTTCTCTGCCTAGAGCAGTGGCCCATTGTGTTTCCAGAATCGTCCAGTCCTTTCAAAATATTTTAATTTAATTATTCTTCTACATTTATTTTATTTTGAAGAGTGAAAAACAAAACCTGAAGCAAAAACAAAAGTGGGGTAAGATACAATAATACATATGTTACAGGTTTTCAAAAAAAGAAAAGCTCATTAACAATGGTTATTCTTTTTATTTTTATCTTCTAATCTGTTGCTCAGATTAATAGATACAGGTATGCAGTATTGGACAAATAATTGAATGTTGCCTCTGGTTTTCAAGAAACCTTAATTTTGTTCCTTGCTTTTTATTATTTTAACAAGTGTGTGACAATAACTGGTGAGACTACAGAAATGGTACACATTTAGAAGACCAAGATGACAGGTTTCGAGCATGGTTTTTATATCATATGTTACTGTCCTCAATACAGTTGCTTAGATTGCAGAGATTAGCATACATAGTCAGTGTGAAGATTCTATGTATTAACAGCTATTTTCAAAGAACTGATGGAAATTTCTGTTCTGTTCACTGAAGACTTGGCTATACATTTGCATAGTTGTTATGTCATTAGGAGTCTAGCTTTTAACCTGGGCATTTTTATTTTATTTCACTTGGAGAAATTTTTTTGTTTGTTTGTTTGTCTTTTTTTTGAGACAGGGTCTCACTGTGCAGTTCAGGCTGGCCTTAAGCTCACTTTGTAGCTCAGGCTGGTCTCAAACTCACAGCAATCCTCCTGCCTCAGCCTCCCAAGTGCTAGGATTACAGGCATGTGCCACCATACCCAGCTTGGAGAAATTTTTAAACATTAATATTCTAGGATTCCCCAAATATTTTTATATTTGTTCTACAACCATACCACCCTGAAGCACCCAATCTCATCCAAATATTTTTATATTTCCACCATTAAGATTAATAACTTTTAAAAATAACTTTCATCTTCTATTTAATACTTGTATATGATTTATTTGATCGTATGCATAGAGAATCATTTGAAACTCAGACTCAAAACAATTACTCCTAAATTATACCTCTGCAAATTTTCCAATTCTAATTGTATTGCCCTTTAGCTATTAAATGATTATTATATTGTATTGTGCCAACTTTATCTCCATTCTCTTAAGACAGGTAAATAGAAGACGCATTAATGTAGTGTTATGTGGCAAAGCTAGTCTTCCATTTTCAAACTAAGGACTTAGAAATAGGCATTTGTGCAGGATTTGGAAGACCTGTTTGGGTACTTTCAGGAAGGAGAATCCCAGGTGGGCTGCTTCTCAGCCTCTTATGAATAGTGTTTCTTTCCTAACTCTTACAAGCATGGGGAGAACTGCCTTGTGCGTAGGCCTTGCAGTGGCCCCAAGGATGTCTGGGCGCATCCTTGTCTTCGACTGAAGAAATCCCCTGGCCCACATATGAGTGGCTTTTCTTACACTACTTAGGCACATGTGCAGGTCCCCCAGTTCTCAATTTCTGGCATCAATTTGCATCTTCACTATTTTACTTTAAATTAGATAATATGAAAACATTTGATTCTTTGGTGAAGGTACAGTGATCTAAGCACTATATGTAAAGAAATTTCTGGTTTCCTAGAGAAGTGGCAGAGTGAGTTGAATTGACTACATCTTTCACTGTTAACACAGTTTTGCTGTTGTTTATATATTTTTGTGAACAGGTATTTTGGGTATAAAAGTTTTAAATTTCTCTGTCTTCCAGTAGAACTTTTTCTGGTCTGAGAAACTGATGTTTTCTTATCTTTGCTGATCAGTTTAAGCTTGAAGACTATTTTGTGTAAAATTAGTATATAAGTCCTACTTTTTTCCATATTCCCATTCCATGTAATATTATTTTTCATCCTTTTAAGTAATCTATTTTTCTTTAACTTGATATATTTCCTTTAAGGTCCATATTGGTATATGACATGATCCATTCTATCACTCTCTACATTGACTCAGGAATCAATAGCATTCACATTGAGAATTGTTGTTGAGTTAATGACTTACTCTTCTGATTGCATTACGCTCCTGTTTCTGACTTTGTCAATTTTCTACTTTTCCTTACCTCATCTTCCAAAGCACTGTGTTCTTTTATGACCTGGTGACATTGCTGGCTTCACTGTCTCTTCTAGGTTGTGACAGGGAGATTGTTGCAATGCTCATATGGAGGAATTCTGTACATACATTCACCCCTACATCTGCCCGTATTGCAAAATGAATTTTAATGGGCTGAGTTGCCAATCTAAACTTTATTTCCCTGAAATTTCATGATGAACTCATCAGTCATGCTTTTCATTTTATTTTTTTTCCAGCCAGCTGTCTATTCATGTATTCAGAGGAGGCAGTAACTTTATTCTCATTCTTTCAATTACATGTCCACTTAGATCTTCTCTAATTCTGGGGAGTACATCTATGTGTAACTTTCTAATACCCTTCCATGATTTCCAAGAATACAAGTGTTTGCCTTACACAGTAATATATTTGCCTTCAAACCTTCTGCTTACAAAAAGGTTTAGTTCAAACACAAAGTCATTTGTCAGAATTTGCTTCTATCTGCAAACACATCAGCAACAAATATGAGCACCAGCATCTCCCCAACACAAACGCCACTGGAGCCATCTTCTTCAAAACTGTACAACTTTTAAATTCCTAATCCTAGTTACACTGGAGAATTCCGCACGTTGGTGCCAACTCGATCATCATCAAGGCATATTTTTGCTTTGGGAGTAACTTGGTTCCTTCATTTTCTTCTAAATGTTTTTGGTTTTTGGCTTATTTTCGTTCAGGTTTGTGCTACAATTCAGTGATGCTTATAATCTAACTCTGCTATTTGTGGTTTTATACAAATCCTATAACCTAGTGTACCTACTTTGAAGTAATGCATTTTGGGTATGGAAAATTATACTCTTTTCCTATGAAGCAAAGATTCCAACACTTGTTTATTTTGGGAAGACAGTATTCAATGTATTTAACACAATAAATATTTTCTCAGGAAACATAAGCTAGATTAGACATTAGACATCACTCAAGCTAACTTGGACATTAGCAGAACAGAAAAAGTCATTATACAGCACTCTTACTCCTAGAAGAGAAATAGAAAAATATGACAAAATATTAGCCAAACTTCATATTGACTTACAACTACTCTGAACTAAATATAAAAACTACTTCTCTGCTAATGGTAGCAGACATTTCGATAGTAGTTATGCCAAATTCAAAATTAAGATTAATAAGGCTTTTGAGTATCCTTTCAAAATTTAAGTGTGGGGCAAGGAGATTTGAATAAGTACTTGCCTCTCAAGCACAAGGGCCTGAATTCAATCTCTGGCTCTGCACAAAAATAAATAAATAAATAAATAAATAAGGTAGGGTGTGGTGATGCAGATGGAAAGCTCTGAATCAATAAACTTCAGAATATGAAAGCAGGGAGAAAGCTGTGGTGAAAGGATCACACTGTACAGTAAAAGCATGTCTGTAAAATTCACAAAGACCAAGTAGTAGAATTTACAGAATGTATATTTTTAAAAAGGGGGAAATTGATGCATAGAGGAAAATAACAGACAGGTAAATAAGTGAGAAATTTTATAAGCAGAGGAGGAAAAAATATAGAAATTAAACATAAAGTCAGCATAGAAGCATTGCTAAAGGTCAAAGAAATGTCATCCACCAGCCAGGAGATTAGTGGTGATGACAGTAAAGAAAAAAGAAAATCACCAAACACAAAATCTTTAAAAACCCTGAAAATCCTTGTTCACATACAAAAAGAAAAAAAAATTCAAAAATAGCAAACATTGCCAGGGAAACAGCTCAAAATAGCAAACATGAATTTTAAAAACCAAAATATAGAGAAGTAAAGGAAAGTTTTTGTTACCTCAAACCTGTGGTTAGGATCTGGGCTTTGTGTTTCCTAGCAGTGTCCAATTCAAGAGTGAGTGTTGTCGTCACTGTGAGACCAAGCAGGCAAGCCACGACTGGTGCCGGGGAAACCCCAGCACAGCAGCAGGACACTAGCAGGAGGTGCTTGTTCTAGGGCATGAAAATTCACAGAACAATCACAGAAATGTAAACCAGCCCTTTAGACATGAGGTTGCGGCCAGAGTTATTAAGCTTATAACACTCCTGAAATTGTTATTTTCCAGGGTTTGGATGGCAAAGCTTGGAGCAACTGTTTGCTGCTTACAACTCCATTTTTCAAGTAATCTGAAATCCTCACCACAGATTTCCATTCTTTTATGTTGATTACCTGTATGTGAACCTCTGAAGAAAAATGGAAATGGCAGTGCATCAGGAGGTGAGTCAGAAAACAGGATAAACCAAATCATCCGCCCTACCAAGAGGAGATACAAGCGGTTAAGTGCAATAAACTTTCCACATGGTAAAAACTGAAAATTGAACAAAATAACCGAAGGAATCCACTATTCACAACTTTTAATATACAATCAGTACTAAAAATAAGCTTAACCAAAGAGGTAAGATTATTCTGTATAGGAAATTTCAAGACACTGAATAAATAGCTATAGTCATATGCTATAAGCCAGAAGTCTTTTATATTGTAGAGGTAGAAAGTCACGCAGAAATCATGCATAAATAGAGATGAACGGTTTGCCAACATGAGCATATCTTAGAAACACTCTATCTTCCTGTGGGTTAATGGCTTGATGACTTCGTAGCTGAAAATGACTTCAAGGGTTCAAGCCTGGTTCAAGTAAGGAGTTCAGTTATTCCCTGAATTGGAAGGGAGTTTTCTAACCCTGACCCCTACCTCTGTGAAACCTTTCCTATAATATGTCTACTTCTGCCTTAGTGAATCAAGGACAGCTCAGATATAGTCCTATTAAGGCTTCACTTAGTATTTTGATTTGGAGTGCTATAAATATATAGATGAATCTTGATATTCCCTTTATTAGACTAATACTAACTTTTTGCAATGAAAATATGGGATATGATATTTTTTACTTTTATATCATTGGGTAAAAAATTAAAAATATATATGGTGGCCCACAGTATCAGAAGTATTTGTATATGGATCAATGGCTTCAAATTTGAATATCACAGGAGAATGCTTAGTTTAGTCTGAGCCTTCCTTGATTTTTGAGTAAATATTGTGACATGTCATCATGCAGTGTGATGTTAATTCAGAATCCCATATAATCTTAATAAGGTAGACCTAGCATGTGCTTTCCTCTACTTTTGTATCCACTTTGTTTTGAAAATTGAGAAATATTCTGAATCCTTATTCATTCTTTTCCCATGTTACTTTATGTAAGAACAGTGTTTTTACATTTTTCACAATTAGTTTGGTCTTTAGTTCATTGACCCTGAGATGGAGTATAACAGAGATATCTTGTGTTTTGTGTCAATTTTTGTTATTAAGGGAATTCATTCCTGTGATCTTTCTGCTTTCTATTCCCAAAGATAATATTCATAGGCTGAGGTATTTAACTTAAATAATTTAGATTAAACTGCTATCTATTCAGGAAAGAATGGTTTCTCATTATTCCAAAAATCAATATATGCATCCTACGTCACTTAAATAAGATAGATTTGCACTGGTACCTTCAAAGTGTGTCAATACTCTACATACCCCTGCTGTATTATAAATAGCATGTCTTCTGTAATGATGCAGAAAACAGATTGAATGATATGTGTTGTGGAGTTTGATTCAGTTATGGGAGCTTGATGAAAGAAAAATTAACACATAAAATAGAATATGGTGTCAGAGTGGAAATCAGAAAATGGCACCAAGAGTCGATTTACAGAAGCAGCCAATCAGATCTTCTTCACTGTAAGGAAAATAAATAAACTCTCAGAGAAACTTATAAAACAATTAGAGAAAAAATAGTTAATTCAATAACAAATTAAAAAGAATAAATCAAAGTAGACAACTTTGAAATTTAGAAAATCATAACTTTATGAAAACTTGTGCTATAGTACATTGAAAACATTTTCAGAACTGGACACATTCCTAAGTCTACACACTTGTTACTATAGTTTAACAAAAAATATACATGGAAATACTGAGTAATGCAATAATAATCAAGTTGTCACACAAAGTAAAAAATCATAATTAGCAAATTTATATTACATAAGCCTGAGTCTTACAAAATCTTTGAGGACTATGTATCACCAACAGTCCCCAAACTATTTAATAAGTTAGAAAATCACATAATTATTTCCATCACATTGGTGGAAGTCAGCATCACACTAACCCATAGTGAGCCACTCACCAAAGTACAAAGAACACTTCAGGCCAACCTCCTTAATGAACACTGACACAGAATATCTTCAGCAAGGTATTTGTGAATAGAATGAACATCGTGACTAAAATAAAACCAAATATCATAAGCAAATAGGTTTTACAACAGAATAACAGGAATTTTTTTTTTTTGGTTTTTTGTTTTGTTTAGTTTTAGCAGAACCAGGCCCTTACACTTGCCGGGGAAGCGCTTATTGCACTGAGCCATCTTCCCGGCCCAAGAATGTTTTAACGTATGAAAATAAAAACCTACAACGCACCACATGACCAGAAGGAAAATCAAAGCTTACATACTCATATCACTAGACGTAAAGCAAACTTCTACGTAAATCTAATAATGCTTCATGATTAAAAAATTACTGAGCTGCACAGGTACAGAAGAATCATAACACAATTTGGTAACAGCTCTTAATTTATGATTCACCAATGGGCAGAACCATTTTTTTTTTTTTTTTTTTTTGGATGGGCAGAACCATTTTAACGAATGCATTCACTCTAGAATGATGAGCAAAGAAAAGAGCCACATGATCCCCAATGTTCTCCAAAATAATAGTTACCACAGCAGCTGAAGCAATCAGCTAAGGGACATAATTTAGAATGATATATGTAGGAAAGGACAAATTCTAAGTACTGTTTTCATATGACATGACAACCTATATAGAGAACACACAGAATTACCCTAATAAAAATGTAGAGCTAATAACCAGTTTCACCAATGTAGCAACATAATAAATCAGCACACAAAATTCAGTAGTATATTTGTTTACCAATATTGACATCAATGAGAAATAAATACAAATCCAATTCAATTCATATTAACATGAATAAAAGCCAGACGCTAATACTTTAAGCAAAGAAATGATAAACCTCTACCACAAATGCTAACTTGTGAAATAAAGAGCATCAAGAAAACATAGAATATATTAAAAAAAAATAAAAACATAAGAAAAAGGAAACGCAAAAAAAGAAAACTGAAAAATGTCCCACCTCCTTCATTAGAAACACAAGCAGTATCACAGCCCCTGTACTCCCAAAACCAGTGTGCAGATTCAGTGCACGGCCCTCAGAATATGTTAATATTTTCCTTCATAAATGCTTTTGTCTCTGTGCAATTTGGTTAGTGAGCAGGATATTTGACACACTTTTTGACTGATTTACATACTCTGCATTACTTGACAAACAATTATGAAACATTTACTGGGAGTACATAAACATGACCGTTTTCTCTGAATTGTAGAACAACTTACATTCCTGAACCACTCCACAGAGAATATTCTCGATGCAATTAGATAAATCACTTCTGAAATTTATATAGGACCAAAAAGATCCAAAATAGAAAAAAAAAAAAACTTAGATAATAAGAGAAAAGCAGGAGGCATAACAACATTGAACCTGAAGTTGCTTTAGAAAACAAACATGATAAAATTATACTACAGTAGAAAAATTGTGTGGCCCAATGTAATAGAAGAGGCATTACAAAAACAGCTTAGACACACTCAGCCGTCAGTCCATCTGCAAAAGGAGCGAACTATAAGCTGGAGAAAAAAAGACAGCTTCCTCCACAAAGGATGCTGGGAAAATTGGCTAAAGATGATCTACTTGGACATGAGTATTACATTTCATCATCAAATAGCACAAGCTCAAAATAGATCAAATATTTGAATGTTAAAATGGAAACAGGCTCTTGAAGCCAAAATATGTAAAACTCATCAAGCAATATGTTTAGGCAAGGACTTTCTGAAGTAGACACTGTACAGGAAACTTAAAATATCAAAATAATGGTCCTATATTGAGTTCAGAACCCTCTGCCCAGGAAAGTAATCAGCCCATTAAGAGACAACATAAGGAATTGGGTAAAAATCTTCACCAGCTGTTCTTTATTTGGAATACTGTTATGTGGAGTGAGTATACAAATACTCAAAATATCAGCTCACATAAAAGATTCAAGCAAGAAATAGGCAAGTGAGATGAACCAATACATACTGAAACAATTTCAACTATGCAGCAAATATGAAAAATATTCTGAATACCTGAGAGAGGTGCAGATAAAAACAGCATGAAGGTTTATTACACTAGAACAATGGTAATCCAGAAGAAGTTAAATGTAACAACCTGGCAATCTGAATGCTAATTTGAACACAACAATATGCAATATATCAATCATTCCTGAATTACTATCACTTTGTTTAGCTAAATTCTGTATTGTTTGTAATATGTTCTATTTTTACTTTTTTTTTAATTTCCTTTAAAAATTTACAACTAATAGTGTGTCTGAGATGAAGATAGCAGCCTGCTCACTTGTGGGTGGAATGAAAACATCCACAGCCAATGTTGAGAGCAGTGTGGATAGTTCCCAAAGAAGTGAACTTCCATATGAGGAAGTTCCATATGAAGGCTGAGGAGATGGCTCAGTGGAATAAGCACTTCCCTGGCAAGCTCAAGGGCTTGAGTTCAATCCCCAGTTCTGCCAAAAAAAGAAAAGAAATTCTATATGAGTCTGTTCTCCAATCTGAGTATATTTTCCAAAAACGATTCCTGTATCGGGCCAGCCAGATAGCTCAGTGGCTTAAAGCATGTTCAAAGGGAAGGAAAATCTGCAAAGAATAAAAGGACAAACAAAAAGAGAAAAATGATATATTTGTGTATATAAGCATTATATTTTGGATAATTGTATTGCCTAGTTGTGCTGGTCTTTTGAACAAAACACTTAATACTTAATTGTTTTTCATATTTTTTTATTATTTACTTATTTATTTATTTATTGTATTTTAGGGAGGGGTCTACAGGGTGTTCAGGGTCTCACTATTAGATCAGACTCATAGTAATCTGCCTGTTTACAGCCTCCCAAGAGCTGGGATTATAGTCTTGCACCACCACGCCTAGCCTCAATTGCCATCTCCAGGCCCTAGTCTTTTTTTTTTTTTTTTTTTTTTTTTTTTTTGTCGGAACTAGGGATTGAACTCAGGCCCTTGTGCTTGCCAGGGAAGCACTTATTCCACTGAGTCATCTCCCTGGCCCCCTTAATTGCCATCTCAATGTGACCCAGGGTTGGGGCCAGTAGGACAGACCTAGGGATCAAACCCCTGGCCTTTGTGCCTGCTTTAATCCACTAAGCTATTTGGCTGGCCCTTCTTTGTAATTTCTTGTAAGTTTTTAAAATTTTTACTTATTTTTAAGTCTCACTATGCAGTTGGGACTCCTAGTGACCCTCCTGTCTCAGCCTCCCCAGTTCTGGGATTACAGGTGTGCACCAACGTGCCGTGTTTCAGTGATCACCTTGGCACACCTGAAGTTCTGTGGATGTCATGGCATGTAGGACTGGGGATCAAACTCAGGTCCTAGTGCTTGCAAGACCAGTGCTTAGACAACTGAGCTATCTTCCCAACTCCAATTTCTTATAACTTTTTTTTTTTTTTAGTTTTTTGTTTTGCTTTGATTTGGTTTTGAAACCAGTTTTGCATGTTTATATTTAAACTAATTTGAAGATCACATCGTGCAGTACAGCAACCATTGCTGAATTTCTACAACTTTATTGAAATTTTATATAATTTCTCCTATTGTTCTTTATTAATATTTTGTATTCTTTTAAGAAAATAAGCAAATACATTTGAACAATGTTAGTAAGTATAACCAAAAAGAAAAATGGTAAAAGGGATTTACATTTTAAAAAGCTATATTTTGTACCTTTACTGACTACCAAGATGAATGTGAACTTCCTGTACAGGAATCATGTACCAGAAAAATAGAAACACCTTTTAAATATTATAGCATAAAACTTTCTTTTGTTTATTAATGCTTCAGTTCACATCTAATTCATAAAGTGCAGCTCTGATACTATTTAATTGAATAATTCTTGGTTTGTTACTGTCATTTATTTGACATTAAATATGTTTTCTGTAGCTATCTTAGATTTTTATAATTATAAATAATTACATTTGAAAACAGCATTCACAGTGCCCAAAGTTTGGTGCATTTTTGTTCCCATTATCATCACCTTCCATGTAGTATTTCATTTCTAAAATGATATATGGCTTAAACTACTGAGAACTCAAAAACTCATCAGTCCATCTCTACGCACTTCTACACATTCCAAGATTTATTTACTTGTGGGATCTTCACATCACCTGGACATAATTGCCTATAACACACAGCAGGTACACAGTACTTCATGGAGTTTATGATTTTCATTTTAAAATTTCATGTTCCTTATTTGTGTCTCTAATTATTGCAGAAAAAAAAAGAACACACATGATGTAGAAAGAAAGGTAACCACCAGACACATAAAGATGAATAAAACACACACTATTAAACCACAGTAAGTTTTATATTCATGAATCCTAGCACAGATATAAAAGTACTGTCAATGAAGGAAGTTAGTATTTATGTATCATAGCTTTCTATAAGACAATATGAGGTGACCTGTAAATCATATGCTCTGGATATCTTGAGATTATTTAGAATGTAACCTAAGTTTTGAACCATTATGTGTGACTGTAACAAAAAATAGTTTCACCTAAATTCTATTTAGAAATCTAACTATATACAAAATTGTAAGACAGTACTGTGATATTTATTGTCACTTGTATTCTTTTATTTTTTTTTTCTCATTAAACTTTGTTTTAATGGTCTCAAAATTCTGTGACAATTTTTGGTCAAGTTGTTTCCATTAAAAAGTATTGATTTTAAAAACTAATAACTTAAAAACTGCCACACACAAAAAAAAAAATGGTCCACAAAACATTCTCCTTTCCTTCTGAAGGTTTTACGATGCATTGTTATCATTAACCAGTCTTTCACTATTAAACTTAAATGGCCAATTGGGAGAAACAGTTCTGAGACCGGTCTTCCACCACTGATTAAGACTGGGGTGGCAGGTGGCAGGGATAATATTCATTTAGCCTTCTGAGCTTTCTGG
>PVKA01032336.1:0-25389 GCA_004027165.1 Ctenomys sociabilis
TATCCTCTTGCAATCTTCTTTACTGGTCATTCCTGTTCAGCTTCCAAAATGTATGGATTCATTGGCCTCTCAGTCCTACATGAGAGAAAACAGTGAGTGGATTTAGGAAACAAATACTAGAGATATCTCTTTATTTTTTTCTCCTTCCTGTGACAAAACATATGATACTTAAAATTAAGAAAGAAAAGATTTATTTAGCTCAAAATTTGTGATTTCAGTCCATACTTCCTGGCTTTAAGGAAGAACAGCACATGGCAGAGGGTAACCAATCTTATGGTGGAAAACAGCAGAATGCATAAGGGGGGACCAGTGGCTATGTCAATTAGCAAGCCCCTCCCCCTTCTCATACTGTATGCAAATTACCCACCACAAGGTAGGTGTAGTACTCACACTCATGGTCCCTGCATTATATCATGAATTAATCACAATCTTCAGAAGCCACCCCACTGATGGTGTGAGACTTTGAAAGACAACTAGATACAAGCTATAACATTTCACCACAGGTCACCCAAAGACTCGTTCATACCTTTTGTGTAAAAGGCATTTTTAATCTATCTCGAAGAGTTGACAAATTGCTAACATTTTAAACGTTATTGAAAAGCCCAAGTCCCAAGTCTTCTCCAAGATATAAGGCAAACTTTTAACTGTGAGCCTCTGTAGAAACAAGTTAAACACTTCTGACTTTAAATAGTGCAAGAAAAACATTACCATTTCAAAATGTGCACACCTTAGGATACAAAGCATTATGAATAAAGCAACTCCAAAATCAAGAAGGGCAAACACTAAGTCCTGTATTTCTATGTTCAACATCTAAAGCACGCTGGTAAATTGTGAGATCCATGTGGATATAGTTCTATCACACTTTTAGTGGTGGCTCCAAATCTTCTCTCTTACAACTGCCTTGCTCCCTTCTTGCTACTTTCCTGTTGATCTATGTTCCCAATTTTTCCAATATTCTGGGGTTTCCTCTGCACTATTGGGCTGTCACTCACGGTGTAACACACTGTCCTCCTAAGGGTCACACTGCCTACCCTCCAAGGCCTTCTTTGTGAATCTAGTTGGAAACCTTTCAAATCTCAGAACTCTTGCATTCTGCATGTGCCTAAAACCAGAGGCACGTGGATGATACCATGGTCTACTACCAGCTGGAGCAATAGCCAGATTTTATTCTCTACTCACTGTAGGGGTCTAAGGCCTGGATTCTTGAACCCTCTGACCCTGATTTTGATTAACAGTTTCTTTGTAACACCACCATTCTGGAACCTGGTGTGACCCATGCAACCATTCTGGAACATGATGTTCTGTGGCTTTCTTCTCAAAGCTAAGCTTTTTTTCTTTTTTACTTTTGCAGTTTTGAGGCTATAAAAGGTGGAGACATGCCGCATTTTGTGATGCCCTAAAGCTTTGTTTTTTTGGAAGAGCTGGGGATTTTACTCAGGCCCTTGTGCTTGACAGGGAAGCATTTATTGCACTGAGCCATCGCCCCAGAACCAAGGCTATTTTTTTTTTTTTTTGAAATCTTAAGACCCTACTTTTTAAAATAAAAGTCTTTTATTTGGTACAGTTTCACTATACAGCTCAGACTCACAACATTCTCTTGTTTCAGCATCCCCAGTGGTGGGATTACAGGAGAAAACCATCATGCCCGGTTTATGTGGTCATCTTGGTACTGGGCTCGCTCAGCATGCAATACCAGGGATTGAAGCTGAGTCCATAAATATCCTAGGCAAGTGCTTAGACCTCGAAGCTTTCTCCCTAGACCTAAGGATATCTTTTTTATTCTTTTAGTCCTTCTCAGAAATGTAAATCCATTCATCTCTATCTTTACTGTTCAGAGCTTTATTGGAACTTCCTTTCTGGCCAAATTCACATTTTAAATCATCTTTCTGGTTTCTTTCCTCTTATTTCTCAAAATAAATCTTACTAAAAGTTCCCAGCAACTGCCAAGCCACTCCCTCTACCATTGACTGATTTAAAATATTTCCTCCAAGATTAACTAATCTACCATACTTAGTCTCAGTCTCAGGCAAAGTCTCTGGACATGAACAAAATCAGGACAAATTTTCTGCCAAGCCCTAGCATACATCATCTTGAGTCTATCAACAAATGCAGTCTTTTACCCAGAAGAAACCTCCCCAGGCTGTACTAAAAGTCAGATTTCTGTCAGCACTCTCTTCTCCTGAGATCTGATCAGAATCTCCCCCATGCAGAAAAATCAAAGGCACTCTAGGGTTTCTCTTTGAAGCAATATCTCCAAATCTTTTGTATTGTTTCCCATAAGCCATTCTTAAAGGCCCTTGAATGACATGGTCAGATATAGTCAGAGCAGCTACCCCATTCCTGATACCAAATTCTGTCTCAATTACTTTTCTTTGTTTGTTGGGACAAATCATCCAACACACAAAAGTAAGAAAGAAAAAGTTTATTTAGCTCAAATTTTGTGGCAGTTACAGTCTGTACTTGACTGGTTCTAACATAGAGTGACAAAGGGCAGAGGACAGCCATTTATAGAGTGGAAAAGAGTGGATAGCAAAAAGGAGGAGAGGTCCTTGTGTCATCTAGTAAGCCTCTCTCCCTTCCTTATATTGTATGGAGATTACCCACCGCAGGGCTGATGTAACACTCACATCCATATTCTCTGCATTTTATCATGAATTAATCACAAATTCATTAATCACCACCACTCCCCAGTGACTGCATGAGCTTTTAGAGGACACCTGGACAGAAACCATAACAGGAGAAAAAAAGCTGAGGTCAGGTGGAGGCCTCTTTATTTGATGGACAAGTGGACTGAAGATTACAATAAAGGCATTTATTTATGCATTTACAAGTTATTATCATGAGAAAAATGGTTTCCTAGTGACTAATGACTGAAATTGCCCAGGCAGGATGCTTTTGTCAAGACTGAGGTAGTTTGATTTGTTTTAGGCACTTTGGCTCTTTCTTCTGTCAAACATATGAATGATTTCCAGCTTTAGCCACTCCCAAAAAGCCAACATGAGATCCCCTGCCAAAAATACTTCTTTTAAGAAAATGATGCTTCTGTGATTTTTTTTTTTTTTTTTTTTTTTTTTTTTTTTTTTTTTTTTTTTTTTTTTTTTTTTTTTTTTTTTTTTTTTTTTTTTTTTTTTTTTTTTTTTTTTTTTTTTTTTTTTTTTTTTTTTTTTTTTTTTTTGTGGCTGGCTCAACCTACCCTAAGGGCAGGACTGGCATGGCATGTGGTGCCAGAGATTAAACCACAGTCTCTGATTATTTGCCTAAGCTTGCCTAAGCAGACACTTTAGACCACTGAGCTTTCTCACTGGTCCCAACATTTTTGTTATACATATATTATTCCAATTATGAATGTTTAGGGATTCATTGGTCTTTCAGTAATCCTCAAGAAAAACTGGTGACATGATTTAGAAAATAAACACAAGATACAATAGCTGAGGTCAGTTTCTGGCACATGCATGATTGCCAAAGGACCCAAAGAACAAGAACATAGTCATTTATTTATACCTTTGCAAAGTTAGTACTATGAGACATAAGTTTGTCAAGTGACGAATAGCTGAAATTGTCCAGACAGAATATTTTTCTGAAGACAGAGGAACCTTGCCTGATTTAGGCACGCTGGTCTTGTCCTACCCTCCCATATATGTTCAATTTCCAGCTTAAGCTGCTCCCATCAATAGGTGAGATTTTTTTTATGCACTACACAGTTATGCTCAACTACAAAGGTTATTCTATACAAAATGGAGAGTTAAGTGTTTTATATAATACTAACATGATTGTCATGCTAACCTTGTCAGATAGCAAAAGTTGCAGTTTTTGTTATATGAGTCTTGCTTTAACTTAGTCTTAACCATCCAGCAGAGAAGTGTAACATTGAGGTATGAAAAATAAAGATGTATTAGTGTGCTGAGCTGTAAAAGGCTCAAGTCAACAAGTTCAGACAATTGCCAGTTGTGCTAATAATTCACAACTATTATGGAATATTTCACTATATGGGGTTATTTTGCTGAATGCAAGTACCTATCATTTTGGACTGACATCAAGTATGAAAAGATCCTTCAAAACCTTCTCCAAATACAGCTTTTCTAACTGCAGTGGAACACCTATCTCTGACAAAACAAAACAAAATAGAATGATATAAATAAAGAACAATTTTTTGTTAAAAATATATATGTATATACAAATAGGACAGATACATAGCTACTTTTGGTTCATTGGGAAGAAAGGTTTGTACTAATATTGTTTGAACAAGATATCATGTATGCATATTGTTCTCTGAATAACTACTACAAAGACAACAATATGAGATATATTAAGTTTTGTAACTGTCCTACTAACCTGTTTTGAAACTGTTTCATTGCTATTTTATCCTTTTTTCTCATTAAAATGAATTTTAAAAATGAACATTTCACAAAAGGAATATAATTATAATTTTTTCATACATACTTTCCAAATTCCCATCATATATATTATAACCAATGTTGTATATGTCCTCAGCATAATATTGTCGTGTTTATTATCATGCAAATTAATTAGTCTTAAAAGAAGCTATGTAGAATGCAAAATACATGAATATTTTTTTTCTTTCAGTCCTTTATTTTTTTTTTCATTTATTTTTATTTTATTGAAATACAAATGTCAATCAGACAGTTTCAAAACACCATAACCATACAGAGTCGATGAGATAATACATTGCAAACTGTTTTCATAACGTTTTGGTATTGTACAAGGTGCCTACATGATATTATATTTACAGGTTTTTATACAGCTGAATTATATCAAAGATTGAATAATTATTTACCTAGTGGATGACCATAGCACTATTTTGATTTCATCAATTATTTTATTCGATTCATAAAATTGTATTCACTTATTGAGTTTTATACAGTTTTAAATTACTACTTACCACATTTAAAAATAATCACAAGTTAGGTTACAATTATTTCTAGTAGTAATTAAAATATGCAAAAATATGCAAACTACCATATGCAGTCAGTGATATGATCATATGGCGGTCGCGCTGTCTCTGGCCAGTCTCTGGGGCTGGGGGGGGGGCACAGAAACCATTTTTAAATACCTGTCATCTCACGCTTCTAAATGTGTACCATTCCTAATGTCATATCAATTACTCTCTTTAAAATAATGTTTTCTAAAAAAGTTATTAAAAGGAAAAAAGAACAAAATTTTAAGATTCTTTTTTGCAGTAACAGGGATTTAATTTTTTGATGCTAAGCATCTGATTGGATGTAGATTTGATGATGCTGGCCCTTCATGGTGGTGAATGATGAAGGCCGGCCCATGGTTCATATACAATACAAATGAGAGACAAAAAGCTTTTTCCCAGAGGAGGTGTCTTATATGGTGCTGACAAAGAGAGAGATAACAGAAACTTATCTAGGGAAGACTGCTACCAAGGCTGTGGTCACTGTGCCAGCTTACTTTAATGACTCTCAGCATCAGAAAACCAAAGTTTCTGGAGCTATCATTGGTCTTAATGTACTTAGAATTATCAACAAACCAACAGCTGCTGCTATTTTTTTGTGGCTTAGACAAAATTTTGGAGCTGAAAGAAATGTGCTACTTTTTGATTTAGGAGATGGTGCTTTTGCTGTGTCAGTCCTCACGAATGAAGGTGGACTCTTTGGAGTGAAATCTACAGCTGGAGACACTCACTGAGGTAGAGAAGATTTTGGCAACTGAATGGTCAATCATTTTATTGCTAAATTCAAGTACAAGCACAAAAAGGACATCAGTGAGAACAAAGAGCTGTCTACTGTCTTTGTACTGGATGTGAGTGAGCAAAGAGAACCCTTTCTTCTAGCACCCAGCCAATACTGAGATTGATTCTCTCTATGATGGAATTGACATCTATACCCCCATAAATTATGCTCAATTTCAAGAGTTGAATGTTAACCTGTTCCATGGCATTCTGGACTCTGTGGAGAAGACTCTGAAATGCTAAATTGGACAAATCTCAGATCGATGACATTGTCCTAGTGGGTTGGTCTATCTGCATCCCCAAGATCCAGAAGCTTCTGCAGAACTTCTTCAATAGAAAATAGTTGAATAACAGCATCAAACCTGATGAGGTTGTTGCTTATGGTGCAGCTGTTCAGGCAGCCATTTTATCTGGAGACAAGTCTGAAAATGTCCAAGATTTGCTGCTGTTGGATGTCATTCCCCTTTATCTTGGTATTGAAACTGCTGGTGGCTTCATGACAGTTCTCTTCAAGTGGAATACCACCATTCCTACCAAGCAGAACCAGACCTTCACTACCTACTCAGACAATGGACCTGGCATGTTCATTCAGGTATTTGAAGGTGAGTGTGCCAAGACCATGGATAAGAACCTGCTTGGCAAGTTTGACCTCACAGACATACCTCTTGCACCACATATTGTTCCTCAGATTGAAGTAACTTTTGATATTGATGCCAATAGCATCCTCAGTGTTTCTGGAGTCAATTAAAGTACAGGGAAAGAGAATAAAATTAGCATAATTAATGATAAAGGGAACTTGAGCAAGGAAGATATAGAGAATATGGTCCAGAAGGCAGAAGAATACAAAGCTGAAGATGAGAAGCAAAGGAACAAAGTGTCCTCCAAGAATTCATTGAAGTTCTGGGCTTTCAATATGAAAGCAACTGTTAAAGATGAGAAACTTCAAGGAAAATTTAATGATGGAGATAAACAGAAGATTCTTCACAAGAGTAGTGAAATCATCAACTGGCTGGATAAGAAGCAGACTGTGGAGAAAAAGAATTTGAACATCAGCAGGAGCTCAAGAAACTCTGCAATCACATCATTACCAAGCTATAAAAGATTGCAGGTGGAAGGCCTGGAGGTTTCCCTGGTGGAGGAGCTCCTCCCTCTGTTGGTGCTTCCTTGGGGCCCACCATTGAAGAGGTTGACTAAGACAATCCAAAATATAGATAATAGCATTCTTCCACAACCTATGAAATGAAAGGATTTAAATTTGTAACAAAGTCTGTGGTAGTTTTTAAAGTTGAGCTGCTATAGTAAAGTACTGGGGATTCTCAATACTTAAATAACAGAACATTTACACAGGGAAACATAGTATTGCATTTTAAGCACTGTACTGTAAGTGGAAATGCAACGTCTTTAATAAAAATATTTAAATTGCCACCATAAAAAAGAAGTGCAGTTAAAATGAGAGAAAAATTCACCAAAATTGTAGAAAACTTTCCTGTCACTGTATTTAGCAATGGTCACCTCCACATGGTAGTAAAAACACAGGAAACAAAAGGAAAGCATGGAACAAAATTAGGTGTCATCATTTAAAATAAAGATTGTGCATCAGAAAATGAAAAACTTATTAAAATATTGTTTATTCTGGCCAAAATGTACAGATAATAAAAGTGTCCATTAAAAAGAAATAAACGTCACATGGAGAGAAAACTTTCTCTCAGGCTCTCATAGAGAGCAAACTGATCTAGCATAGGCTGTGACTCATCCACATGGGTGACACAGACAAAGGATCTGCAGAATAATGTACCCCTGAGGGGACTTCACTGACCTCATAAGAAACAAAAACTACCTGTTTTGCTATATAGCTCTTGCTCTAGCTAGGTCTTAACCAGCCAGCAGAATAGTACAAAAATGAGGTATACAACGTGGGCCATAATAATAAGTTCAGCTGTAAATGGCTATGGTGGACAACTTCTTCAGTTAACTCACTATTGTTGTGGAATGTTGGACTGTGTTGGATTGTGTCATCGAGTTCAGCCACCTTAATTGGTTGAATGACAATGCAGTGCTCATCCTTGACAGGTATAGATAAAGGAAGAGATGCAGAAAGGAAGAATCATGATGTGTGTGTATGGACAATACAGTTGGGATAGATAACGCTGTGCTTCTACATAATTCTATGAGAGGCAAGATCTGCACTAATGGTGGTTGGACAGGATATTATGTCAGCTTCTAGTACCATGGACAACCACTAGGAAAATAACAAGGTAGAAAGTATTAATTATTGAATCTTTGATATAATTCAGGTATAAAAAATAAGATATGTAAACAGCTACACTCTCTTAATTTACTGATAAGAGACATCTTCAACAATAATGTCTGTAAGCATAATATCATCTATGCACCTTGTACGATAGCAAAACATTATGAAAACAGTTTGCAATGTATTAATTTATCGAATCCATCTTGTTTAGGTGTCTTAAAACTGTCTAATTGATATTTGTACTTCTATAAAATAAAAAATAATAAATAAATGAATAAAAAAGAATAAGTGCTTGCCTGGCAAGTGCCAGGATCTGAGCTCAATCCCCAGTTCCATTAAGATAGGTGGATGAATAAATAAATAAATAAATAAATAATATAAAAATAAAAATAATATCTGAAATTATAATATCATGTATGCACCTTGTACAATACCAAAACGTTATGAAAACAGTTTGCAATGTATTAATTCATTGAATCTGTATGGTTAAAGTGTCTTGAAACTGTCTGATTGACATTTGTATTTTAATAAAATAAAAATAAATGAAAAAAAATAAATAAAATAAAAATAAAAAATAAAAATAAATAAATAAATGAAAAAATCACAGAAATGTATATGTTATAGAATACATTATGGAAAAATAAAATTATGGTATATGTTACAAAATATTTGCACCTTAAAATCACTATGAAAAATGAAGTAATACAGATACAAAATGCAGTATAACATAAATTATGTTATACAAGAATAGTTGTTTCCAGAGGTTGAAGAAATAGGAATGACAGAGTAATTTTTAGTAGGCATAATTTTGTTTGAAAACTTGAAAATGTTGGAACAGTGACGGGTGCCTAGTATTGTTTAAGTACTGAATTTAACTGTACTATATGTAGAATTGATTTAAATGGTTAGTGATTTACTGAAATAAAAATTAAATTTAAAAATTAAAATGATTAAATGAAGTGCATAACATATTCTAAGAAAGTGAGTGAAGTTAAACAAGGCAACAAAATGATTAAACCAGTTTATTATTAGCTATACAGACACTTACGTTCATAATGGCAAGGAATATGTAAGTGTCAATCACATTTTGTCCAAATGGAAAGAATAAGCAGAAGGCTAAAGAAAGTCATCATGAAAAAATTTTGATTACAAAAATATTCCTAGTATACACAAGAAATATGTTTCTTAAATTCTTCCTGAAGTAGAAAATTGGCCAGATCAATTTTTTTATTAAGTGGTATCTACAAAACTCCAGCTTTTTTTGAAGTTAAAACTTCAAATTACCTTACATTATGTTGTATTAGTGCAGGTTCTCTAGAATCAGAGAACCAGAACAAACTGACTATATTATGGAGAAATAGTGTGAGAAGGAAATTGTGAACAAGATTTTTGAAAAGTTATGGAAAAGGTGTAAGTTGCGTTATCCCTGATATAAAACAGAGTATTACTGAGTATACCATGTAAATGTTTATGATAATCCACACTTGCCAATAACTATCAAAAATAAGGTACTTGCCAGATTGATAGTAACTTACCAGGTACTTTAGGATATTTTATTTTGTTTAAATGATGAACAATACTTGATTTGGCAGCTGCAATTCAACTTATCACATAGTTATTTAATGTTAAATGGTCATTTTATATTTAATATAGCTCACTTTCATTACATTATATTTTTCCAGATTTTTCCCAAACAACATAGGTGATCTGAATGTTAATGTGATGAGGAATTTCTATATAATGGAGTATTACTCAGCTATTAAGAATGATAAGTTTGAAGCATTTATACTGAAGTGGATGCCACTTGAACATATACTCATAAGTGAAATAAACCAGACACACATGTGTAAATATCGTATAGTCTCCCTAGTATAAGAAGCGAAAAGCAGAAATACAAAAGGAAACATACAACAACTAAAATCAATTGAGTCAGATAAGACAAAGTGAATGGCATATGCTGTAGGATACTAATCAGCTTTTCTTCTGGATGGCTAACAACGTAAGTTCACAAGTCAGAGTTGGAGAAATAGAAGAGCCACAAGGCCAGCCAACATTTTGGCCCTAGCCTTTCAAGGTCAACGAAGACTCATGACATAGGAGAACTTGTACTGCAACATCATGAAACTCAGGTGAGCTCCAAATTTTCTGAACAAGGAGATTATGGAGCTGCAGAGGAAAGAGATTGAAGTTCTATAGTGTGCCTGGGGAGAGTCACATGGAGAGAAAACTTTCTCTCAAGCTCTCATAGAGAGCAAACTGGTCAAGCATTGGCTGTGACTCATCCACATGGATGACACAGACAAAGGATCTACAGAATAATGTACAGGAATACAAGATAAATCCTGAGAGGACTTCACTGACTACATAAGAAATATAAAGTTCATGTGTTGGTATATAAGTCTTGATCTATCTAAGTCTTAACCATCCAGCAGAAAAGTATAAAAATGAAGTATATATCGGGGGGCCATAATATTAAGCTGAGCTGTAAATGTCTATGTTCGGCATGTGATGAATCTCAAGATATCTGCTCCTTTGAATCCCTTAATGATGATACCAATATCTATAGTCTTTTCACTGATGTAGTATTCCTTTAGGTTTGGCACTTTCTTATGTAGGGACAAAACTATTTGCCTTTCCTACAATAATGATTTTCACTCAACAGGCCAGAGAAGCAATACTCTGCCAGTTGCTGAGTATACCAAGCATAGAGCCTTGAAATAGCTAATAGTCACAGTACAGATTTTGTGACACACTGGCTCCACTATAGGCAGTGTTGACCCAAATCCTTTCTTTTTCACTGATTTCCATAGTCCCCTTGTTTAACTTGGAGAACATCATGATAGTTAACTTGGAGAACATCATTATATTGAACTAATCTCAGTTCATATAATGTCCTGTAGTTCTCAAACTTTCTTTCAATTTCCATTTCTTCAATGCACATTTATCCTAATAAAAGATAAATGCATCATGTTGAGGAAAAGACATAAGTTTGTCCATGTCTATTGTCTCTTCTAAAAGAGAATTGATCTTTTATTAAATAATGTCTGGGTCCACAAACTAGCTCAATTCTAGAATTAATTTAATGCTGTTACTTTAATTTTATAACACAAAGTAGTCCTTTGGTCACTTAGCCTCGAACATTTATTTCTAAAGACCAAATAGTTTAGGACACTTCCTATCTAGCAACATCATGATCAAGGAATTGAACCATTAAGTTTTCCAGTGTCACACTATTTTGATTAATGCTTAACTCATTTATCCATTATGGTAATAATGCTGGCCTTCACTTTGGCAGTTGAGTGTCAAAGTATTATTCTTGTTTTGCAGCACTCAATTACTCTCATTGCATTTATGTTTCCTAATTAAATGACTGTTGCTGCCACTGTAAAATCTAATTAACAGTAAAGAATATATACATAGTTTTCCAAAGATGTCAAGGCTCTTCTTGTCAATTTATTTCTCACAGTGCAATATCCCTGAGTGGTTGAACTAATTTCTTAAAGACAAATGAATTCTAGCATTGAAATTTCTTGAAGACTGAAAAATTTTCCAGTACATAAAGCAAAAGCAATTCCAGTATTTTCAATTCAATCACCTTGGGCCATGTTTTAATGAACCAAAGTTAAACTTCTTTCTATTCCATGAGTAGCAGTATTAAATACAGAATTTCGTTGGTGAGTCATGGTCAACAAATTCTATCAAATCATCTTTATTTTTTAATCTCATTACCCCAAGCACACTTCATTTCCAAGTTTTTATTTGCATGAATTAGAAAATTTAAATAAATTGTAGAGTACTTTCTTGGGGTTAATACTGTGTCTCAATTTTAGGGGTCTGCTGGATGTTGAGCATAATAGATATGAATGCAGAAAAAGTGATGCTATAGGTCTCAAGAAGACTTAACATATTCTTACAATATTTATTACCATTAATACTCAGGGGAAGTTATTACAGTTTCCTGAAATAATGAATAGCTAATCCTCACAGACAAGGGCAGAAAGGCAAGAACTTTGCATTCAAAGAAAGAACTGAGGATGTTAATGCCAAACCATTCAGGAAACGGAAGATTTTCTACAGGTTAAAAAAAGTCAATAGAATTTAAAAGCTCAATGTCTAGGCTTCATCTAAGTTCTTAGATGTATCTATGTTTCAATTGTCTTCATCCATTTTCTTTTCAATAATAAATTCTTTCTTTTAACAGCAGATACTATCCAAATTATGAATTCAGATTTAATTTTCAACTCAGCTTCTTACAGATGAAATTGTGCCTTGGATTTTGTTCCACCTCAGCCTTGTATCAAGGAAGATACCTGAAGTCATACATTAATGCACTGATTATTTATGTGATATGTTAGCTAAAAGTTTAAATACTTTATTTCATGCTTTTATTTTCAAACTTGATCAAGTGACATTAGAAACAACCAGTGAAGCATATTCTGTGTTAATTTATCAAAAATATATGCACAGTTATGAAGTTCTTTGCATCTTATGAATGATTATGAGGATTCTTTGATAATTTTTTGCATTTCTTTTGCTTAATTAACCATGAACTTCCAGCACTCTTTACTACTAGATATTCAGTTACTTTAATTTTTAAATATATGCAAAAACTCTCAGAACTAAGAAAGGTAAACGTGTGAGTGCTACGGTGAATGTTAGCACTGAGTGTTCATTCTCACGAAACTCAGGTTTCTTCTCAAATCAAAAAGCAGGAAAAGATCTATATCACAAATGCTGGACTTATAGAAGAGTGCCATAGTGCCTGTTTGACAAGCACAAGGTCCTGAGTTTGACTGCCACTGCATGTTGCCAAGTCTCCCAAAAAAATCAATATCACAACTCATGTAAAAAGGCAAGAGGAATTTCTCCTTACTGAGACATTTCCTCTTATTTATTCAGTAGCTTGAATGAAATTCATGTACATTATTGAGGGCAATGTCCTTCATTCAGTTTACCAAGTGATATGCTAATCACTTCCTAAAATGCAATCATATAAAAGTTTATATTAATGCTTTCCCAAGTGTCTCAGGACTCCATGGTCTAATTAGGTTGATATAAAATTAAACTCTATGTACTTTCAGCTAAATCTGAATCTAAAAAAAAAATCATGATCTGCCATTCTCAGTGCTGAATACTAAGTTGTTTTCACTACTTACTCAAAATTCATTTCTATTCAAGAAAATAAACAAGTAAAAGTAAAAAGGGTAAATTCTGAATTTTAGTGTCAAAGAAAAAGTTATAGACTGCCTCCTGTGGACAATTCTTACAGTTACAGAAACATAAGGACTCTCTGAAATCCTAAGGGCCAATCTTCGTTCAATGCAAGAACTACAAAAAAATCACATTTTAAAGTAGGTAGGGATTTTTGGCCATTAATTAACTCTAACCTTTTCACCAAACTAATTGCACAGAAGTCATTGTAACTCATCCTTGTAAATAAAATATTCTTCATAACTTCTGCAGAAGTACACCTTGAAATATGTTATTCAACTACTCCAGTTTTAACAGATATATTATTGTTTCCTAAACATCTTGAAAGTTAAGAAATAGATTTTCTAAAGGTGATACAGACATCTTTGAGGAAACTGTATGCCCAAATAAAGCTTCTTATTAACTTATATTTTCAATATATTGAAAATTCATTTATTTCCCAATAAAAGTTTTTTTTTTATTTAAAGTCTATTTGGTTATTTTTTAAATTTAATTTTATTTTATTGAAGAACAAATAGCAATGAGAGTTTCAAATCAAATTAGCAGGACAGATTCAATCAATAATACATTGCATATGGTTTTCATAGTGGTTCTTTGTCATATAAGGTACATACATGATATTCTACTTAAAAACACTATTAGAGCACATGTGTCTAATCAATGAATTAAGAGAATGTAGCTATATACTTATCTTATATTTTTAAAGCTGAATTATAGTAGAGTTTCAACAATTAATACTTTCTACCTTGCTATCTTCCTACTGGTTTTCCATAGTACAAGAAGCCAACAGAGTATCCTGTCCAAACACTATTAGTGCAAATTTTGGTTCTCATAAAATCATGGAGAAGTACTGAATATATATTTGAGCTGTACTTTTTATAAAAACACACAATGGTTCTTCATCTGTATCCCCGTTATTTAGTCCTGTCAAAGATAGGCATTCCATTGTCATTCAATCATTATACGTGCCTAAACTCAGTGAAACAATGAAGCAGAGTCCAGCATTCTACATTAATAGTGGGTTATCTGAAGAAGTTGTTGACTAGAGCCATTTACAACTCAACTTATTACAGCCTTATTTTATATACCTCATTTTTATACTTTTCTGGTGGATGGTTAAAACCGAGATAACAAAAAAAATGTAACTTTTTATCTGATGAGGTCAGTCAAGTCTGCTCAGGGTAAATCCTATAATGCCATAACTCACTCTGAAGATGTGTTGTCAGTATCAGCCATATGGATGAGTCACAGCCATTGCTTGACCAGTTAGCTCTGTGTGAGAGCCTAAGAGAAAGATTTCTTTCCGTGTGACTCTCCTAAGGCAAACTATAGACCATTGATCGCACTGCTTTGTGACTGCATAATTTCCTAGATCAGAAAATTTGGGGCACAGAATGATTTTACAGTGCAGGTTCTCTTATGTCCTGTGTCTGCACTAACCTTGAAAGGCTCGAAACAAAATATTCGCTTACCTTGTGACCCTTCAGTTTCTTCAAGATGTAATCTGTGAAATTAGGTTGATAACCATCCAGAAATGAAGATGATTAGTACCATGCAACATATGCAGTTCAGTTTATCCCACCTATCTGAATAAATTCTTTTTAGTAGTAGTTACACATTTCTATTTGTATTTCTTTTGATTTCTTATACCAGGGAGACTATACGGTATTTGCACATGTGTGTCTGTTTTATTTGTCTTATGAGTACATGTTTAAGTGGCATCCACTTCAATATAAGTGCTTCAAGTTTATCACTCTTTAGAGCTGAGTAATATTCCATTTTATAGAAACACCACAACTTTTTCAACCGTTCCTCATGTGACAGGCATTTTGGTTGTTTCCAAGATTTTGCTGTTACAAATTGTGCTGCTGTAAACCTAGGTACACATGTATCACTATGATATGATGTTTTCAGTTTCTGTGGGAAAACTCCCAGTAGCAGGACACCTGGCCTTAATGGGATTTCCAGTCCTACTTTTGTGAGGAATCTCCACACTGATCCCCACAATGGTTGCAGCATTCTATATTTCCACCACCAGTCGAGAAGTGTTCACTTTTCCCCAGATGCCCTCTGACATTTGTTGTTGGTTGATTTCCTTATGATAGCCATTCTTTCTGGAGTGAGATGGTATCTCTGTGTGGTTTTAACTTGCATTTCAGGGGTGGCTAGTGATGTCCAACATTTTTTCATGTATTTATTCACTTCTTTACTTTCGTCCTCTGAGAAGTGTGTATTCATCTCAGATACCCATTTCTAGACTGGGTCTTTAAATTTGAGAGCCCTAATATATCTTACTTCTTTCTAAATTATAGAGAGCAGACTTTATCAGAGTACTTATGAGTTAAGATATTTTCGAAAGTTGAGGGTTGTCTTTTCATTTCATTGACAATTTCTTTTGATGTACAGAAACATCTCAAGAGTTGATCCCAGATGTTAATTCTTTCAAGGGATTCTTGTGTGAATACATGCTTGTTCATGAAGTCTTTGCTTGCCCCTATGTCTTCAAGGGTTCCTACTACTTTCTCTTCCAGGAGATTGAGTGTTTCTGTTTTAATGTTTAGATCTTTAATACATTTTAACTTTAGCTTAGTGCATAGTGATAGCATTCGGGCAAGTTTTAGTTTTTGGCATGTAGAAAGCCAGGTTTTCCAGCAACACTTGTTAAAAAGGCAATCATTCCCTCCAGTAAGCATGTTTGAGCCCTTTGTCGAAGATCAGGTGGCTGAGTGTTTTCATAGAGGTTTCTGCATCTTCTCATCTATTCCATTGATCCTCAGGTCTACTTTGTTGTCATTACCATGTAGATTTTATGACAGTGGCTTTATAGTATAATTTCAAGTCAGGAACCTTGATGACTCCTGCCTTAACTATGTTGACCAGGATTTTTTTTTGCTATTCTAGGTCATTTGTGATTCTAAATATATTTGAGGAACAATTTCTCTAGGTTTGAAAGGTATGGTAGTGGCAGTTTATAGGGGTTGCATTGAATCTGTACAACAATTTTGGGAGTATGCCCATCTTCATGAATTTGGTTCTTCCTATCGAAGAGCAGGGAATATCTTTCCATTTTCTGAAATTCCACATGATCTCTTTTCTTAGGGTGTTGTATTTTTCCGTGAAAAGATGTTTGAGTTCTTTCATTCAGTGAATTCCAGGGTATTTCATTTTCCGCAGTGTTACTGTAAAAGGTATTCTGTGTAAAGTTTCCATCTCAGTGTTTTTGTTATCTGTGGAGATGAATACTATTGACTTATGAGTATTGACTTTGTTTCTTGCTATGTTAGTGAATTTCTGTATCAATTCTAGGAGCTTCTTGGTGGAATTTTTGGGTCTTCCATGTAAAGTGTCATGTAGTCTGGAAATAGTGATAGTTTAACTTGTTCTTTACCTATTCTTATTCTTCTATTTTTTTCCCTCTTTGCTAAAGTCTGTTGCTAATGATTCCAAAACCATATTGAATAGGAGGGAGATAAAGGATATCCTTGTCTTCTACCTGATCTAAGAGTAGAAGATTTCAGTTTTTCCCCTTTTAAAATTATATTAGCCATTTGTTTGTCAAAGATGGCTTTTATAAAATTGAGGTAGAGGCCATCTATTTCAATTTTCTGTACGATTTTGAACATGAATGAGTATTGGAATTAGTCAAAAGCTTTTTTTGCATAAATTGAGATGATCACGTGGTTTTTAGATATCAGTCTATTACTACAGTGTATTACATTTATAGATTTTCAAATACTGAACCATCTTTGCGTCCCTGGGATGAATCCTACTTGGTCAAGTTGTATGATCTTCTTGACGATTTTCTGTATTCTGTTTGTTAGGATTTTATTGGAGATTTTTGCATCTTTGTTCATGAGAGAAATTGGCTGGCAGTTCTAGTTTTCAGTTGTGTCTTTCCCTTGTTTTCCAATCAGTATAGTACTTGCTTCCAGAAATGATTTTGGGAGGACTGCTTCCTTTTCAATTTCACTGAAGAGTTTATGGAGTGTAGAGATTATATCTTGTATAAATTTCTTGTAGAATTCAGCTTTGAGTCTACCATGACCTGGACTTTTGTTGGCCAGCTTTTTATCAGGTTTCATATCTCCTTGGCTGTTATTGGGTTATTGAGCATTGTTCATTCTTCCTGATTCAGTTTTGGTAATTTGTACCTTTCAAAGAATATGTTCATTTCTTCTGTGTCTTCTGTTTTGTGAGTGTAAAGATTCTCAAAGTAGCTATTTATAATCTTCTGATATTCCACTGGGTCTGTGGTGACTTCACCCTTTGAATTGCTTGTATTTCAATTTTTTTTTCCTCTTTTTCAAGATGTTAGCTAGGGGCATATCAACTTTATTTATTATTTCAAAGAACCAGCTTTTTGGTTTGTGGATTCTTTGAACTCTTCTCTTCATCTCAATTGAATTAATTTCTGCTCCAACCTTTTTGATTTCTTCCCGTTTAGGGCTCTCTGTTTCTTTTGCTCTTCTTTTTCTAGATGTCGGATGTGCAACATTTGGGTGTTTATTTGTTTCCATTCTGTTTTCCTAATGTGTGAGCTCATAGCTCTGATTTTCCCTCAGAGAACTGCTTTCATTGCATCCCATAAATTTCAATAAGTTGTGGTTCAGTTCTGCTAATTTGCTAATATTTTGTCTGGATGACTTATGTTTTTGAGATAAGGGGCTGTTAAGGTCTTCTGTTAAATTTGTGGTCTTGGAGATAAGATTTTTCATGTTCATTGTGATTTGTCTTATACAATTTTGTGTTCCTGTATTTGGTGCATAGGTATTTATGAGTGTTACCTTTCCTTCTTGAATTTTTCCCATTACCAATATATAGTGGCTTTCTTTATTTCGTTTGATCCTTCTTGGTTTGAAGTTGAGACTGTCTGAGAACAGAATTTCTACTCCTGATTTTTCTGAGGTGCTGGGGAATGTAGTGTTGTTTTCCATCCTTTGATTTTAAGCCTACAAATGTCTTTTTCATTTAAGTGTGTTTCTTATATACAGCATATTGTTGGATATTTTTTTCCTAATCCAATGTGCCAGTCTATTTCTCTTAATTGGTGAATTGAGTCCATTTATATGATGGTTATAATTGAAATGTATTGACATATGATTGCCATGATATTCTACTGTTGTTAACTCCTTTTATCCTGTGTTTTATTGTTTGCACTGTTTAGTGGGTTCCTTCCATTCTCATTCGTGGAGTTCTGGTCATTGTGGTCTCTCGCTAGATCTTCTTTCAGTAGCCTGTGTCGGGATGTCTTTGCATCCTGAAATTCTTTCATTGTTCTTTGTCATGGAAGTATTTCACTTCTTCATCAAACTTTAAAGAGAGTTTTGCAGGGTACAGTAGTCTGGGCTGGAATTTGTTTTCATAGAGTACTTGAAGTACTCTGTTCTATGCTCTCCTTGCCTTCATGGTTTGCGTAGAGTAGTTGTTTGTAATTCTGATGGGTTTTCCTTTGAATATAATTTGCTTTTGTCTAGCAGCTTTCAGTATATTATTCTTATGTTGTATTTCTGGGATTGTGACTATCATATGTTTTGTGGTGGTTTTAGTTGTGTTGAAGTTATTTGCCATTCTGTACGCTTTGCTTACTTGAATGTTGGATTGTTTACTCATATTTGGGAAGTTTTCTGCAATTATTTCTGCCCATATTCTTTTTATACCATTTATATTGCCTCCTTCATTCTCATTTATACCAATTAATCTCACATTGTGGTTATGGATTATTTTTCCTGCATCCACATTGCTTTTAAGAGATCTTATCTCAACTTTTCACTACCTGCACCAGCGTATTCAAGATCTGAAACTCTGTCTTTGCCTTTACTCAAATGGTTTTGTAACTCATGATTGAGATTTTAAGTTCTTGTATATCTCTTTCACTGTGCTACATGCGATCTATTTATTTCCTGTGTTGCTCATTCCAGGAATCCTTCATATTTCTAATCTCCTCTATGTTTTTATCAATGTGTTCTTTAAATGTAGGTACTAATTCTTTCACTGCAGAGTTCCTTCCAAATTGGGTTTCCTCCATATATTTCCGAAATTGATTCTCTGCTTCAGATGCTATGATTTCAAAAAATTCTTTTTTTATTTCAGAAATCATTTCTGCTCTGAATTCCTCTTTACCTTCCTGTTGTTTCTTTGCTTGTGATGCTGTTAATTCATCAGATTCAGCTGGAACAGTGTTCTCTGCACTTGCGTGGGCATTGGGTTTACCCCATATGGTTCTGTATTTGATTCGTTACTTCAGATGCTATGTATTCAAATATTTCTTTTTTTATTTCAGCCGTTAATTCTGGTCTGGGTTCCTCTATCGCTTTTTGCTGTTGTTTCTTTGCTTCTCCCTCTGTTCATTCATTCATTTCAGCTGAGGTGGTGTATTCTGCCCTTTTTGGGTGGATTTGAGGCCTGAGATTGCATTTTGCTCCTTGACTTTGTCATTTTGTATAGCACTGATCTCCGACCTTTGGTGTAGATCTTTGGTGCAATTACCACCTTAGTGCTTAATGAGATTTGGGTGCCAGTCTATTAAGTCTGAGATTATCCAGTTATGTCTGGCCTGGATATAGCAGTTATGTTCAGTTTCTTTTGGCTGCAGCCCTTCTGGAACTACTGTGATCCTCTGGTTCCCCTCTGTTTTGTCCCTGGCCCAGAGAGCACCGGGGATCGCAGAATCTCTCCCACACACTCACCAGACTGGGCGCGGGGGAACCAAGTGCTGGAAGAGTAACAAAATTGTCACTTGCTCTGCGGGCTAGGGGCCAGGGGCTCTGCGGAGTTGCAGGGAAGGACAGGTTGGAGTGGATTGCTTAGAGAGTCTCAGAGTGTCTCACTTGCTCAGAGTTCTTGGCAGCATATTTCCAGATGGCACTGGCCACTGGAGTTGAGCCAGGAAGCCTATACTTCTCCGACACATTTACCTGACTGGTCGCTGGTGGAACTGGTGCAGGAAGAGTAACAAAACTTCTCACTCACTTGTTGCGTTGTGGGTAAGGGTTCTAGAGTGGGACGTGTTTGGGTGGATTGCCTAGATAGTCTCAGAATGTCTCTCTGCCTTGGAGGTCTTGTGGGTGGGGACTCTGAATCAGTGTTATCTTCAAGGTCTAAAATTCTATCTTCAATTTCATTCAACCACTTTTTCCAGCTTTTAATGAGCTTTTAATGGGATTCTTAATGTCCTGCATATCTTCTTCAATGTATTTCATGTATTCTCATCCTTTCTTGTATTTTTCATTCAATGTTTCCATCATTTTACTATTCTTTTCTATATTTTTATTTGTCTTCCTCAGATGTATTGAGCAATTCTTTCATCACCATTATAATTTCCTTCTTACAACTGAGAGATTATTTCTGATCTAATTGCCTTCATAGCCCTATGAAGTTGTTTCTCTACTTCAGTTGCTAACATTTCAAAAATTTCAGGTTTGTGACATTCATGTTCTCTGGGATTTTTTTGACTAGGCTGGAGGTTGGAGCTTGCCTTTTATCCCTTTCTTTTGCCATTTTTTATTATGAAAATATAAACCTTTATTGGCCTGGGGAGATGGCTAAGTGGAACAAGCACTTTCCTAGCAAGGGCAAGGTCCTGAATTCAATCCCTAGTTCTGAAAAGAAAAAAGGAAAGATCAACAGAAATTCAGTTTATGAAACAGGATTAGGTAGTGAAAGAGATTTTAAAAATATAAAACTTATATCCAAAGAAAACAAATGTAAGATAGTGTTTCTTGAAGAGAGTGCTAGCTCCTAGGAGATGTATGGCTGATGTAGAGATTTTGAAGACTAGTGTTACCTTTAACCAATAATCAAAAAATCTGTACATGTTAATAAATTAAACATTTGGCTTTTGCTTCAAATGTCAGCATTTATTCTTATACTGTAAACTTTACATTAGGTCAGCGGTTTTCAAATGGTGTTCCTGGTTCCCCTGGAGTTCCCAGAAAAACTTTCAGAGGTTTTGTAAGTCCAAAAATATTTTTGACATAATTCTAGGATATTATTCATCTCTTTAATTCAACAAAGAGTTGAAAATGTAAAACAGTATCTTCTCACACTTTTTTTCTGTAGGTATTTACATATAGATGTTTTTGTTGATGTAAATGATTTTTTTAATTTTAAGTAAATTGACACTTAAATATTATTTCAATTTGTAAGATGACACATTTTAATACATATAACTTTCATAAACAAAAGTTGGATTGGATTTGACATCTAATCTCCAATTTTTTTTTTTAAAAAGGGACTTCTGGAAATCAAATGTTTGAATACTGCAGGATTAGATAAATTAACAAGAAATGATATAAATATACCTTTATTTGTACAACTGCATTTTACATTTTAAACTCTTAATATTGGATTGAATGCTGCCTCATAAAGACGTCTTTTGTCAACTACCAGATATAACTACCCATTATTAATGTTCCTAATTGTAGTTCTATAAATCAAAAACTGTAACTGCCTTAACTACATAATCATAAGGAAATAACAACACCAAGGCTCTACACCAATGGTCAGAGGACAGTGCTATACAAAATAACAAAGAGAAGGAGCAAAATGCAGTCGTAGGCCCTGAACCCATGCAGAACAAATGTAGGAGACACTAGCATTGAAAAAATAGGGAATCACACAGCTAAAATCACTGAATTAATATATCTGAAATAAAGAAACAACTGCAGAAATGTATACAAGAAATAAGATCAGAAATTATCTCTGAAGTTAAAAATAAATGATACCTACAATGAAAGAATTAATAAGTGCTGCTAAAGAAAACATTGATAAAACAATGGAGGAGATTTGAAAAATGATGGAATCCTTGAATAAGCAATTTAGGAAATAAATAGAATGCAAGAAGCAGATTAAAAAAGATATACAGGAAATTAAAAACTCAAGCACAAGCAGGCAAATTATTTCAAAGAAAGTGAAGTTGGATTGTCAGATTTTGAAGATACTGTTGCACCTAGTGAAAATGCAAGAAAAGACTGCTGAAAAATAATTGGAATGGAGGAAAATTAATAATTTAACATTGCAAGATGATGCAAAGGTGAAGGTGAGATTAGTAGGTATCAATGAGAAAGAAGGAATCAGTACAAATGATACAGAAAGAATATAGGCAGAGGTAATAGCAGAAAACATCCCAAATATGGGAAACAATCTAACAATCAGTTAACTAAAGCATATAGAGCACCAAATAACATCAACCCAATTAAAATCACACCAAGACATATGATAGTTTAGATCCTAGAATTGCAGCACAAAAGCAATATACTAAAAGCTGCTAGAGAAAAGGAATATGTAATATGTAAAGGAAAACCCATTAAGGGCAGATTTTTATTCACAAATGACCAAGTCAAGAAGAGCATGGCATAGAGTACTTCACATCCTCCATGAAAACAAATTCCAGCCCAGAATTCAAAACACTCTTTCCAGTCTGATGGAGCAGTAAAATACCTCTGAGAAAGAACAACTAAAGAATTTCACTATGACAAAGCCAAACCTACATAGGCTAATAAAAGATATTCTAGATAGGGACCAAAATGACCAGAACTCCACAAGTGAGAATGAAAAGAACAGACAAATAGAGCAAAAAATTCAACACAGGAGAAAAAGGGGTAAATAACAGCAGGAAAAGAGTAAGTGATTCATTAGGCAAAACATCTCAATAATGACAATCAAGGTAAATGGACTCAATTCACCAATTAAAAGAAATAGACTGGCATAATGGATTAGGAAACAAAATCCAACAATAGTCTTTATAAAGGAAACACACTGAACTTATAAAGAAATTCATATGCTGAAAGTCAAAGGATGGAAAACAATACTACATGCATGAGCACCTAAGAAAAGAGCAGGGGTAACAATCCTTTTTTCAGAAAGACTCAAGTTCAATCCAATAATGATTGAGTGAAATAAAGAAGGACACTACATGCTGGTTAGGGGAAAAATTCAAACAAAAGAGGGAACACTCATAAATACATGTCTACCAAACACGTTAGCATCCAACTATATAAGATAACTCTTAATGGATATGGAAAATCTAATATGCAGTACAATAATTTTAACAGGAGAAGTTAACACCTACAGCTCCCTTATCTTTTTTGAGAGGGCAAACAAACGAAAAATTAGGAAAGAAGTACTACAACTTAACAAGAATTTGAAAGAAATGTACTATTTGGATATACAGAGTGTTAAACTGACCACAACTAAATGTACATTTTTCCAACTACATGTCTCACTTGGGACATTTTCTGAAATACACCACAGACTGGTTCATAGGTTATGCTTAAGTATATGCAAGGAAACACAAATTATCCCATGTGTATTATCTGAACACAGTGCAATTAAACTGAAAATAAATGATAAAAGAAAAAACAACCAAAAAAGTCTTAAACAGGTAGAAATAAAACAACTTTCTCCTCAGCAAAAAGTAGTCTACAGATGAAAAAAAAATTGTTTAATATCTACAATTCAATGAAAACTCAAGCATAACTTATCAGAATTCATGGGAGACAATGAAAACACTTTTTAGAGGGAGACATATAGCTGTGAACCCACACATTTGGAAAACAGAATAGAACAAAAAAAAAAAAAAATTACCCTAATGTTTGCCATCAAATGTCTAGAAAATGAAGAGCAAATGAAATCCAAAGCCCAAAGATGAGAGGAAATTATACATATTATTGAGATTAATGCCATCAAGACAAAGAAAACTATGCAAAGAATTAATGAATGAAATAGCTGGTTCTTTGAAAGATTAAATAAAATTGGTAAGCCCCTAGGTAACCTCATCAAAACAAAGGAAGAAAAAATTCAAATTAAAGCTACAAGAAATGAAAGAGGGAAATTAAGAAAGGCTCAGTAGAATTTCAGAAGACCGTCAATAATTACTTTGAAAATCTTTACCCTCACAGAATTAAAAACGCACAAGAATTGGACAGATTCCTAGAAAGGTACAAATTACCAAAACTTAAGCAAGAAGATACAAGAACAATTGATAACACAACAGTAGGCAAAGAAATACAAAATATAATAACCAATTATCAAAGAAATTCCAGGTCCTGATGGATACAAATAATTCATAGAATGTATCGCAATACTTTTCCAACTCTCCTAAGAATTAAAAAGGAAGCAGTCCTCCCAAAATCATTCCTGGAGGCAAGTATTATGCTGAAACAAAAATGAGAGGAACATACAGTTAAAATAGAGAAATACAAGTCAATCTCCCCCATAAACATAGAAGGAAAAATCCTCAATGAAATCCTAACAAATAGAAAACAGAAAATCATCAAGATTATACAACAGGACCTGGTAGGATTCATCGCAGGGATGCAAGAATGGTTCAATGTACTCAAATCTATAAATGCAATGTACTGTATCATTGGAGCCAAGTCCAAAAAACACATGATCATATCAATCAAAGCAGAAAAGACTTTTGACAAAGTCCAAAACTAATACTTGTTCAAAGTCCTACATAGAGTTGGAATAGATGACTTCTACTTCAATCTGATAAAAGCCATCTATGACAAGCAAACAGCTAATATAATTCTAAATGGGGAAAAACTGAAATCTTTTCCTCGCAGATCTGGTACAAGGCAAGGATGTCCTCTGTCACTACTCCTATTAAACATAGTTCTGGAAACATTAGCTAGAGTCATTGGCAACAGAGAGAAATAAAAGGAATAAGAACAGACAAATAAGAAGTTAAGCTGTCATTTTCAAATGGCATGGTACTTTACTTGGAAAACCCAAGAACCTACTACAATTAAAACAAAAATTTGTTAGTGTAGCAGGATATAAAATTAATACCCATCAGTTAATAACATTCTTTACACAGATAACAAACAAACTGAACAGGAAATTAAATAAACATTACTCTTTACAATAGCATCATGTAAAATGAAATACATAGGAATCCATCTAACTAAACAAATCAAAGATCTTTTCAAGGAAAATTACAGTACTCTAAAAAAACAGATCATAGAGGATTTCCGAAAATGGAAAGATATTCCCTGCTCATTCATAGAAAGAACCAACATTGGGAAAATGTCTATAATCCCAAAATTCTATACAGATTTAATACAATCCCTATTAAAATTCAAGCAACATACCATAAATACCTGGAGAAATCATTTCTAAAATTTATTTGCAACCAGAAAATATCTAGAACAGAAAAGGTAGTACTGGACAACAAAGATAAGGCAGCAGGCATTACAATTCCTGACTTGAA
>PVKA01032337.1:0-25399 GCA_004027165.1 Ctenomys sociabilis
TCCCTGGGAAATGTATCTCAGGCACGACGGGCCTGAGGTTCTACACTCACTGACCTTTGATGCCCAGAGAATCGGGGAAATTCCCACTCAATCAGTGGGCTTTAGGTCAGGGGTTCCGGGGAGGTGTTGGTGAGTGGGACCTGAGGTTTCAGGCCAGTCACTGGCTTGGAGGGGTTGGGGACAGGGATCCGCGTAGTGCATGTGGGAAGAAGCCAAAGTCTCTCCCTCAGACTCACTACCCTCTCACTGATCTGGGAAGCCTGGTGAGTCCTGTAAATTCGCTCTCGCTGGGAGAGCTTGGGGTGGGATCCAGGAGGCTGCTGGAGTCAGCCACTGTCTCAGTCTGGTCTCAGTGGCTGGGCAGGGGCGGGCGGGATGGAGCAGGATGGCAGAGTTGGCTGCGCTGTCTCTGGTCGGTCTCAGGGGCTGGGCGGGGGCGGGCGGGATCGATATTTTATTTTCTTATGTATTTTTATCACATTCCCTTGAAAACATACATATATGCTGATGCCTGTGAACTAAGCAACTGTACTAAAGAAAGCAATGTGTAATGATAGGGTCATGTTTGGAAGGCCAGGCATTCTGGTCTTCTACATTCTGCCTGTTATGATATATCAAATACTACCATACAGTCTCTCAAGTAAATGTTTGTTAAAAAAGACACTAAATGAAAACATGAGGAAAAAATGTCACAGGGCTGTCTTACTACAAGGCTGTATATTTTTATATTTCTAAATTTCTTTGTAAAAGTATGTAAATGCTTATTCTTATGTTTTTAAATGTTTTTTTTTAACTTTTTTATCTTTTTCCTTCATATTCTGGAGAGACAGAAGTTTAACATATCAATAGTTTATGGAAAATATCTGTTCCATAGAATGTTATGTCTAAGATGTTTGATATTCAGACAGATAATGAGGTTAATCTCAACTGCCTACATTATAGGGTAATATCATTAAGCTTCTCTTCTGGAGGGTTAACAACTTAAGATTGCAGACCAAAAATTAGAGAAAAAAGCAGGGCTACAAGAACAGCCAACATTTTGGCCCTTGCCTTTCAAGGTCAGTAAGGACTCAGAATATAGGAGAATTTGTACAGTAACATCCTATAACTCAGTTGTGGCCTAAATTTTTCATCAAGGACATTATGGGGCTACAGAGGAATGTGATCAATGATGTAGAGTGTGCCTAAGGAGAGTCACATAGAGAGAAAACATTCTCTCAGGCTTTCATGGAAAGTAAATTGGTCAAGCTGTGACTCATCCACATGGCTGACACTGACAAAGGGTCTAGAAACTACGGTACAGGGTTTCAGGATAAATCCTAAGAGGATACAACTGATCTTGTCAGATGTAAAAGCTACATTTCTTATTATATAAGCCTTACTCTTTCTGGGTCTTAACCATCTAGAAGAAAAGTATGAAAGTGAAGTATAAAATGTAAAGCCATATTAATATGCTGAGCTGTAAAAGGCTCAAGTTAACAACTTCTGACATTGCCAGTCCTACAGATAACCCACTTTTACATTGGACTATATTAGGATATTTTGTTGAATTCACTCACCTACAATATTTAAAAGACAGTGGAATACCCTTCTCTGACAAAACTAAACAAAAATACGGGGTTACAAATGAATGACCATTTTGTATCTGTATATTCAATATAGGATAGATATACAGCTCCATTCTCTTAACGAATAGAAAGGTTTGTTCTAACAGTGTTTGACACAGGATATCATGTCTGCATTTGTAGAATGAATAACTACTAAGACAACAATATGCAATGTATTAATTATTGACAATGTGCTAGTAATCGGTTGTGTCTTTATTTGTTTCTCAATAAAATTATTTAAAAAATAAGAAAACATACATAGATTACAAACATTTTCTGTCATTCTGTAGGTTTTTAACTAACTTTATTTAGATACAGTTCCACTTGTCTATTTTTACACATGTCTTGAGCATTTGAAATTCAGCGTTAGAATGCCCCTGCCCATTCTAGTGTCATCGTGCATTTTCTAATAATAACATCATGTTTTCCCGTCTTCCACAAAGAAGAAGGTACTTTATTTTGTATATGTATTTAGTCTTTTTGTGGATGTAATAAAACAATTTTTCTTGTTTAGATTAAAATTTTAGGTAATTTAAAATTTGTATTCCTGAGTTTAAATGGTGTGTGTGTGTGTGTGTGTGTGTGTGTGTGTGTGTATTTCAGGGTCCCGGTACATTGATCGGATTCGCAGTGATCCTCCAACAGGCTGCGGCTGGGAGGTGTGCCACAAGCCCAGTCTCAAACACTGTCTCAGCGACCCTGGGGTCGGGGCCAGCACGCTGCTATGGGGATGGAACCCTGGACGCTGTGCTCTGCTGAGGCACGCACTTTAGTCTGCTGCTGGCTAAACAATGATTTGTTTTTTTTAAATGAAGTTGAGTATTCACTTTAAAACTTTTATAATAATAAGGATATACTTATAAATTTCAGGTTAGCTTTTGTGGCACTGGTTATTTCTAAAGATTGACAATAAAGAGACCTCTACATATAGAGCTAGGTAGTCAGGACCAAAAAGATTTGTACATGTCTTATCAATCTATGTCTCTCTCAATCTCCTTTTTTAAAGTACAGAAAATACATATTATTTTCCTGATTAGCCTCATGAATCTGCCTTTAAATATTTTAAAGGAGGAAAATAAAAATTTTAAAAATAAAGGCATACGCTGACTAATTCAGCTTATTGTGAACCAAAGACATTTTTAAAACAAATTCCAGCAAGGTATTTTGTAAAATTGGTGGTAAATTGTGCTTGGATAATTATGTCACTATCACTTCAAAATGGATAGTTGGTTAGTCACGTGTCATCTGCCATGACCACATTTTCATTTTTAATCAGGCATTGTGTAGAAGTTACTACAGGTGGAAGATGGAGAGCTACAGAATTTCGTCAGTCCTTATTGACCACATAAAATGTTTATATATAAAAAAAATTCTATAATTTGTATGGTAATACTAGCATGATTCAGATGCTATCTGATTTTCCTGTACACTTGAACTGACGGGAAAATCATAGGCAATATCATTTCTCCACAGATATCCAGCAACAATTAGATAGGAAAATTAATAATTCAGCGTATACCATTTTCAATACAGTTCTTGAAACTAAGAGTACATAAGGACTAAGGCTGCCTCCATGAACTTCATAACCTAGAGAAGAGAGACGCAAGTCAATAATCAACAGAAAATAATATTATTTCCCTGAGATATGTTAAATGGCAGGAAAAGAGAAACAACACTGTCTTGGTAACAAGGCAGGAGCAGAGTCTAAGAGGCATATCGGTACATTAATTTGAAAGATATGACAGGAATAAAACTTTTCAGATGGAGTATTTTCAGTGAAAAAAGAAGGTATGGAGTGCAGAGCAGTTAGGAAAATCTGTATGTAGGTCTGCATATAACAGAAGAATAAAGATCAAAATTATCGTTCACCAGTATGGAAGTGGATTAATAGGTAGGCATGAGATGGCAAGGCACAAAGACTTCTCATTGATGTGGTAGGCAGCAGACATCACAATTTTAGTTGTGGAGAGACATGGTTTGGAATTAAATTGCAAAATAGCTTTGGAGGCAGAGAAGCCTAGATGAAAAGGGAAAAAGCATGATGTTATCAGATACTACTTTTGTTAAGACTTCACCGCAGAGGCTCCTGTAGACAGATTGGTGTGAAAGTCGTTTGTGATCATGTAGTGAAGAAGATGATTCTAAAAGAAAGAACAAAGAAACAACTGAATTATTTGGGCAGGAGCTATGGATGACTGAGAATGAAACTGACTATGCTTTTAGTAAAGTTGTTTGAAACATCACTTTCCTAGAAGCTGTCCTCTAGTGATATTGATTTATCTTGAATTGTACATAATGTTTTATTGTGCAACACAGGACATTTGAAAACAGAAAAATATGTAATACTTTATCCAGATGGCTTGCTGTTTCTCCTAGTAAGGGTTTTACTCACATTCAAGCAAGTAAGCCAAATTTGTTGATAGCTTGCTACATGTTATTCAGTCTCAAGTAGCCTTTTATCAATACTCATGAGTGATAGATGATTATATGACATACATTTCTAGTGAAGTAGATTTAGTAATGCCATCATTGCATACTGAATATTAAGATTTCAAAAAATATTAACTAATTTACTTTATTAATTGATACAAAGTGAGTTGGCCAAGGAATTCCTATCACAGATTGTTTTTGTTAAAATAATGCTCTCACATTACATTATAATGTATTTTGTATGATTATGTCCTTTGAACTGTAACAGTGAGAAATTAAGATTTTTTGTGCTTTTATTATCATAGGAGTAAACATAAAAGATTTAAACTCCTATGTTTGTATTAAAAGTGAACTTCAAAGTAAAGACATTATAAAAGTAGTGTGATATAGATTATTGGTTAATGTTAATTTCAAAATCTTTCAAGTGCTTCTTGTGAAATTCTATGGCTTGAATTCTAAAAATGCGGTTCATCTAAATCTGTTTGGATAGTTTCATAGGAATCCTTTTCATGGGATGGTTGTAGCAATTTTCTTCCACTTTAGTTTTTCTTTTAGATTTTTAACAAAGAAAAATGATACAGAATTTCACTAAACAAAATAATAGGAATTTAAGAGTAGTTGTTATATTGTATAGCATTGTCTTCAAAGTAGGTATTTAGATTATATTAGAAATATAATCAAAAGAAGTTATAAAAAAATTAAAAAGGAGAGAGAGAAAAAAATTTAAGCATTACCTGGTCCTTTCAATAAACTGGCAGAAATCAGCAGTACAATTATCAAGGCTATATTTTATATATTTTTTTTTTCCTTCTTTCTTTCTTTTATCTTTTCTCTCATCTCACTTGTTCCTTCCCTTTGAACAGATTCTTTGCCTTTCACAGGATCTATTTTAACATTCATTTGACTTACTCTTTCGGGTTCTTACAAGCCAGTTCCTCACAAAGCCAAGGCGAGGAGTGAGCACCTCCTCAGCCCAATTCTTTCTTGGAAGTCTTGGCAAACTGAAACTGTGTTGATTTTCGATTTTAACCTGGGAGTGAGTACAGAGGTAGGCGAGGTGGATGGCAAGTGCCTCTAAGTGAGTCCCACTGGGATCCACGGAGACCTAGCAATATTCGAACTTGGCAGGAAGAGAGGATTGACAGCGTTCCATAGAAATTCAGATCTTTCTTTGCAAGAGAGAAAATATGGATGCCAAAGAGCTACAAAAACAAGCAAACGCTATTTCTCTAGAATACAAAGTGAGGATCGATCAAAGAGGTGCATTCGTCTGTAAAATGATCCCAGAGTCTATTTTGCTCTTTTTCCTAAAGTCTATTTGAATGGAAATATCCAAGTGCCTTATTCGGCAGACAAAACAAGCCTCTGAATTATTATATAATTTGACGCCAAAATATAAATATGCAGTCTGAGATATAAAACAACTTTTTTCTTGATTCACACTTGAAACGGTTTTTTTTGATGTGACTTATTTTTTAAAAGGACATTCCACTTGAGATTTCCAGAATTTAACAGCTATTAACTTTTAGTAACTGTTGGTAGGCCACTCAATTAAAAAGATACCTTACAAACATTATGAAAAAACCTATAAATTTTGCTTTACGTACATCATGAATGATATGAATTTGTTTGCTTATTTGTTGAGATAGGGTCTTAGGGTGACCTCAAGGGTGGTGTAGATCTCACTGTCTACTCCAGGCAGCTCTTGAGTTTGCAGAAATTCTCCTGCCTCAGCCCCTTGAGAGGTGGGATTACACACACACCACCACCACCTCATGGCTGGTATGAATTTTTATAGCTAAGAATGGATTAACAATTTCTTTGTAGTAAAATAATCTCAGGTCAGGAAAATATTTAAAATCTTCAAGTTAATTTGAAGACACTGGATGGTATCTGATACACAAGTTGTAATAAGCTTTGAGTTAGTCTCTGATGCACTTTTTTTGTAGAATAATCAATTTCCATATTTTGATTCATATTATTCTTTTCCAAGAAATTATGGAATTGTGTTATCTTCCTAACTGTGAGAAAAAAGAAAAAGCAAAGAACGTTGAAGGTTATGGACTGTCATTCTGACAATGACATAAATAAATCTAAAGAGCATCAACAAAAAAATCACATTATTGAATGGAATTTAGTTTTTCAAAGATTAGATTACTAAATTGCTGGGTCTGGATTCCCATCATACTTTATTCTTGTATTAATTTATTCTCATGATTTAGGTTTGGCTGCTGCTACATTTGAGTATCTAAATTTGTAGGGAAAAATAATGAGGCACAATAGGAAAAAAAGGGATACATTTGTTTCTAGTATGGATGTAGGATTAACATATTAACTAAGTGGGAGAAAAGCTCACTAGCTCTGCCAAGGGTGAATGTGAGTATTGTCACTATGACGTTTTAGCAGAGCAGTTGCAGAGAACAGGTGTGAAGCAAAAGCCAAGGCATTTTCCACTGCTTGCATACAGTATGTTTTGCAAACATTCTACCATGCTTGGCAGTGTCAAAGAATACATGTCGCACACGCTTTCTAATATTTTGACAGTTAACATACAGTGTCCAACTGTTAATGCCAGCAGAAAAGTCCAGGAGAAAAACTTTGATTTCTTTACTAGTAATATCTTTTTTCTTACATTATATTTTCTCTCTTTACATAATGTTTTACTGGTACATTGTCGATATGCATAATGATCACATTTATCTTAGAGAATTTGTACATGACATAATTGGATTTTCCCCTCCCTCCCCTTCCCTTAAGCCCTCTTCCCTTCCCCATTTATGAAGCTTTGTTTGCATGTTTTCCTTCTTTTCTCAAGTTAATTTTTACTTTCCCCTTCTTCATTTTCCCTTTCCCTCTCTCTAGTTCCCATCCTCCTTTGTGCATTTTAATCTGGTTTCAAAGTACATTTTTGTTCTTGTTTACACTTTCGGTTTTGCACACCAGAGAAAATAATGTGGTATTCACACATTACAGTACATTTCAAAAGTTATATGTGGTTGCTGTTTGAAAGGTTATAACAACAAAAAATTATTTTAAAAGACTGTTAAGTTCTTTCTGTTCCAACTGCCCTTGTCCCACACCAAGCCCATCACAGGTCTCTGCTTGGTGACACTGGTTATCAGTACTAACAAGTTGGTTTTAGTTTTCTAATTTTCATCTTTTTTTCCATGTATCATCATATTCAGGATCTTGAAATCAAGGCTGTTTTAGAAGGCAATTCTTTTCCTTCAAATACACTGTATCTAGGAGAAATCTTAAATATATTTCTTTTGAATCCCAGAGTATTTGTGATATTTAGACTCCATGAAATTATCAATATGAACTTCATTACTTTTATTGCCTTAGTCCCTAAAGTATTAAGTGAATTACAAGTATTTCTTCTTTTCTATTTATATTTTAGAAAGAGAACTACATGCTTTCTTCTAGAAAGTTATGATGATGGATAAATGAAATAATGGAGAAGAAATTTGCCATATAGTATCTTGATAATATAACTAAATTATATTTTACAAAATATCTGCAACCTATTTCATAGTAATAAACATTATTACTATTTTTAGCCTTAGTTGCTACTTCTAGAGAGCACAATTAATATTATTTTACTATCTAACAATCTTTGTCCATAAGAACTTAAATGTTGCAATAAGGAATAATATATGGTCATATTTTAAATGTAAATAATTCCAACTGCTGCAAAAGCGTTAGAGACTGAAGCCTCAAAGATAATAAGTCACCACTAACACAGCATCATTAAATGTGATTAAATACAAACTCTTGTTTTTCTTAACTAATCCCACTCCTTCTTATTACATTCTTTTTTGTTGTTGTTGTTGTTGTTGCTAAAGTAACGTTGTACTGTCATCATTACTACAAAATTCGAATGCTGGCCACATCCTCCAGTGTTTAGGCCACCACTTCTGTTCCTCAAGTCCAGCCCCAACCTGCAAACTTGGAGTCAGTAGTTAGCAAATGTAATGGGCTGGCGTCCACTACCAGACTCACATTAGGAGGATGCTGGAGTCAAACATTCATGGTGCCAGTGACCTAATTTATTTTTCCTACTTTGAAAAGTAAAGAAGGCGCAGAACTAATACAGATGTCCTCCACTAGCTACAAAATCTAGCAGTATTTCATGAAGACCCTTGGATGACATATCCAATGTACGCAGCGTGACAATCTTCAGGCTGAACAGAGCCTGGGATTCTGATTTCTTGGGATTCTGCTTCATCAAACTTTTTGGCTTAATTCTCACACCTACCAGTCAACTCCAAGAAATCCTGAGGAAACAGTGAGCTGGATAAAGCACATGTCATGATTTGTGTGTGGTTGTTTCGTGCTTTGCATATGTATTTAAAGAATAAAATAAAAGGAAAAGAAGAACATATAAAGAGATATTTTTTCCTGTATTGTGGATTGAAAGAAAATACAGTAGTAAGTATTGGAAAATTTTCAGTCTTTCAATCACTAATTCAGAAGTATTACTGCATGATTTGTAGTAATTTTGTGCTATTTATTTCATACTTTTGAAAAAGTCTTATGAATGTTTAAAAAGTTCTTAAGAAAATTTCCCTGAGGATACTTTTGGGTTACCTAGAGATTTGAATTGCCTGGTGCAGCACAGAACACCCAATTTTCTTTGAATGTGTGTCAAAGAAGAAATAGATTTTAATAGAAGAATGTTCAGAACACCGATTGGAATATACAAAAATTGTTAAATTTTTGGAAATTCAGATTATTGGGCATCATACTTTTTTTTTCTTTCTGTACTACATGTGATAGTATCTTTTAGATATGAATAAGAAAGAAAGATGAATCAAGTTTATGAAAAATGTCAGAGGTCATTTCTTTTTTCCTTTCTTTTTTTTTTTTTGGCAGAACTGGGGGTTGAACTCAGGCCCTTGGGCTTGCCAGAGAAGCACTTAGTCCACTGAACCATCTCCCCAGCCCCTAAAGGGTCATTTCTTAAAATGACAACTTTGTACTGTATTTCTCCAATCAGTGACATTGCCAATTTTCCTTTGATAATAGCCTAATAGTTATTAAAACAAAAGTGAGAAGCATATGCAAATACTATTTGCATCTCAACACCAAGATCTTTTAATTAAACATCAAGACTCTGATTTTCTGCTTCATTTTGTCACTTTCTTTTTATAAAAGTAATGAAGTCAATTATAACAAATACCAAATAATATGCTCACTGTATATTTTCTACTTCCAGGGCAGCCTTCATTAAGTTACACTCTCACTCTGCCAGGCCTCGCTGGACTATCCAGCCTCTGGAGAACCTTGCCTGTTTGTTCATTGATCCCTTCCTAATTATTCACTGATTTCCTCCAAGAAAGATAAATATATAAATTCATTAATATGGAGAAGGCTATTTTCCTGATTTCACAAATTATGACAACTGATGTTGAGATGTTTTCCCCTAAACAGTTTGTTACAGTATTAAGAATACCAAAATTGCATGACTTCTTATACCATGCACTATTAGCTAGCTTACAAGAAAGTTTACTTGTGTCACTCTGTCAATATTTGCTGAATATCTGCCTTCAATAAGTATGTATTTTTTGAGCTGGCCACCTTAGTTGAAGGCTGTACCCTTCAGAAAACCAGGTCCCTATGCATAACTGTTGCTTTCCTGTGCTCTACCATACACCTGTGTATCTAAGTACACTCTGAAACCTTTAGGACAATACTTCAAGCCACTCTCACCTTTAGGAAATCTATGGAGGCCTCATTGTACAACTGACACTCATGCCTTGAAGAACCCAGGAAAACATTGCGATATTTCCGAGTATCATTTACACAAAATGAAAAAAAAAACATTGATATAATTCTCATGTTAAAGGACTTCATGTTAAACATAAAATATTTACATCTATTTTTGTTTGGCTTTGTTACTTTAGTCAGATCTGATTGGAAATTTCATGATGTTGGCAAATCCAGTACACATTTCCTCCCAAATCAGAGACTAATTGTTTTGCTGCAAGGACAAGATAGGCACTCTTATGAGAATTATGCCCACCTAAACATACAAGGGGTCCATAATTGGTATTTGTCGACTGGGTACTCAATGTTGGATGATAAATTACCCCCCTGAATAGTAATGTTTATTGTCACAAGCCACTCTTACTCTGTGCAGGTCATGGCTCTTCCTGGGATGAGTGCTTCTTTTTTTTTTTAATTTTCCATGGTTCTTTAAGATATTCACCATTTTTCTCATCTGACAAATGCACAGGTCTTACTTGTGCTTTTTTTTTGAACTTGACAGAAATTAGATATCTTCTTGTGTTATTACCATGCAAAACAAGAGAGTACTCATCTTTTACATCTTCCTACTTGTTTGCACATTAACCATCCCTGAAATAAGTTTCACCAAGGGATAAATGTGTGGAGTCTCCTTCTTGTGCAGTGCTGGGTATCATCAAGTATCATTGTATGATATCCTTTTGGAACAACAACTAAAATCAATTGCGTCAGATAAGGCAAAGTGAATGGCATATGCTGCAGGATACTAATCAGCCTTTCTTCTGGATGGTTAACAACCTAAGTTCACAAGTCAGAGTTGGAGAAATAGAAGAGCCACAAGGCCAGCCAACATTTTGGCCCTAGCCTTTCAAGGTCAGCGAAGACTCAGGACATAGGAGAACCTGTACTGCAACATCATGAAACTCAGGTGAGCTCCAACTTTTCTGAACAAGGAGATTATGGAGCCACAGAGGAAAGAGACTGAAGTTCTATAGTGTGCCTGGGGAGAGTCACATGAAGAGAAAACTTTCTCTCAAGCTCTCACAGAGAGCAAACTGGTCAAGCATTGGCTGTGACTCATCCACATGGATGACACAGACAAATGATCTACAGGACTACAAGATAAACCCTGAGAGGACTTCACTGACCACATAGGAAATATAAAGTTCATGTGTTAATATATAAGTCTTGATCTATCCAGGTCTTAACCATCCAGCAGAAAAGTACAAAAATGAAGTATACATCATGGGGCGTTAATATTAAGCTGAGCTGCAAATGGCTATGGTTGACAACTTCTTTGAATAACTCACTATTGTTGTGAAATGCTGGACTGTGTTGGACTGTGGTGTCGAGTTCAAGCACCTAAGTTAGTTGAATGACAATAGAGTGCCCTCCTTTGACAGGTGTAGGCAAAGGAAGGGGTATAGAAAGAAAAAATCATGATGTGTGTGTATAGACAGTACAGTTGGGATAGATAATGCTGTGCTTCTACATAATCCTATGAGAGGCAAGATCTGCATTAGTGGTGGTTGGGCAGGATATTTTTTTTTTTTTTTTTTTTTTTTTTTTGAGACAGGGTCTCATTGTGCAGTTCAGGCTGGCCTTGAGCTCACTTTGTAGCTCAGGCTGGTCTCGAACTCACAACAATCCTCCTGCCTCAGCCTCCCGAGTGCTGGGATTACAGGCATGCGCCACCACGCCCGGCATGGGCAGGATATTATGTCGGCTTCTAGTGCTATGGTCATCAACTAGGAAAGTAATTATTGAATTTTTGATATAATTCATGTATAAAAAATAAGATAAGCAGCTACACTCTTAATTTACTGATAAGAGACATCTGCTAAAATAATGTCTGTAAATATAATTTCATGTATGCACCTTGTATGACACCAAAGCATTATGAAAACAGTTTACAATGTATTAATATATCGAATCTGTCTTGTTAAGGTGTCTTGAAACTGTCTGATTAATATTTGTACTTCAATAAAATAAAAAATAAAAAAAATATCTTTTGGATATCTGAGAACTACCTGTGAATGGGCAACAAGCATGCTGTTTTGAAAATGTATGCATATTCATACCAGTTAGTAAATACTGATGAAAGGATATATTATAATTTATTGTCAGTCATAGCATTCTGGCTTATATGCTGTTTGTGAAGGGTGTCACATTAAATCCTCAAATCAGTTGTGTGAAAAGGACGTTACCATCCTGATTTTAGAGAAGAAAACCATGATGTATAGTGATCGTGAGGCCCAGCTTTAAAGAACAATATGCGCTTTTTAGTAAAATATACAAAAATAATGTTGTGCTTGCATATTTAAGAACACATAGTATTGTGTTTTCAAAGAGGGAGATCAGAAAAAGTTGCTTTAATAGTTTTTCTTTCACTCATGTATCCATTAAATGCAGAAGATGGAAAATATCTCAGAGCTGTGCTGCTGCACACATTTTGACTTTTAAAAAAAATTTTATTGAGAAACAGCAATGCGACAGTTTCAAAACCGATTAATAGGACCGTTTCAATAATTAATACATTGCATATTGTTATCTTCTTAGTGGTTATTCATAGTACAAATTGCAGACATGACATCCTATCCAAACATTATTAGTACAAATCCTTCTTCTCATTGAATAAAGAGTAAGCAGCTGTACATCTAACCCAACTGCTTTGTACATATGATACAAAATGGTCCTTCTTTTGTATCCACTTGATTTTGTTTATGTGACGTGAGAGAACATTATGCCAGGTCAGATTGGGTCCACTTTACCAAAGCTCAGTGCATTACAAATTAGGAAATATTTAAGTACTAATAAAGTTAAACAGCTACTTAGAAAACCCACTTTTCCTCAAAATGCTCGCTTTCTGACTTTAAGTTGCCTTCTTAAGGCTGAGTGCTCGTTTCTACACACTAATGAAGCCAGAGAGAGCTCAGATCATGTTTCCAGAGCCATAGTTGCATAGTCCATGCTGCCAAATAGACAAAAATCTCCTTTTCTGTCTTCCCTTTCCCTCCTTTCTACCAAGAGAGTTTTGGGGTGAATGCAAGCCAAACAACACCATCATGATAATCTCCCCTTAAATTGCCATTTAAAAACCTTAATGCGTACACTTGCCTCTTGTTGATGATACTTGCTATTCCCCCTTGGGTGAAATAATCTGATGAAATACTAAGGCTGTCATGAAGAATTGTTCATGTATAATTTATACTCACAATTAAAAAGCTTTTTTAACCGAGTGTCACAACACAGTGACAACTAAATTAGACTGTGATTTACATTACCATGTGCTGCTGCTACTTGATTTAGTGTCACTCCAGAGAAATTGATAAACAGCCCACGTAGCACAAAGCATTGATCTGTGTCAAACAGTGTGCGGCCTCAGGTGTGGATAAAGTGAGTGCCATTGGCACCTATCCTTGCCATTATCACTACTAATTCATTTTAGAATACAGATGGTCAAGACAAAGAAGGTCTCTTCATAATATATGATATCACTGTAGATGGACAGAAAACATAGTTAATTGTTACTTACACGTTAGTAAGAATCAAAATGAGGAAGTAACCATGGAGAACCCTAGATTCAGACTTTCAAATATAAAGAAATCAAAACTCAGTTATTCAAATGACAAGGTCAATACTAGCTCCTATGAAAAGAATTTAAGTGTAGGCTTCAAATTAAATAATTTCATAAATTAATGTCTGAGCAAATGCTAAAAGTTAAAGGTAATGTATTGCAAAGAATTTGTGGACTTATTTTGATGAGCATAATAAAAGCCAATATTTCTATGAAATGTTTAAGAATAAAATAAAATATGTAAATTAGCAAGCAATAATTTATGGCATATACAAAATGGGTAGTCCACAAATATCATATAATGTGATAAAAAGCTCCACAATAAGAAGATAAAAATAAAGAAAAAAGGTATTCAGACATTGAAAATTGAGAATAATGTCTAAAAGAATTCACTTTGACTACACTGTTATCATTTTTAAAAGTTATGAATCCAAGCACAGTAAGGATTGAATAAATTCCAGGATTCCTCAATAAATATGTAATTAGAAAATATGAACAGAAATGCTCAAATCAAGTAATGGAAAGTAGGAAAATTAATGCAATTCTTGAAGGATTCCATAGCCATGAAAGAGAGATCCAGCAGTTTTCACTCATCCTAGCCTGGGAGCCAACTCTGTTGGTGGGCACAAAGAGTAAACTCCTTTGCAGGAGAGAAGCTTCAATTTTATGGCCTGGAAAATGAAACTGCAGGAGCTCTGGCTTCTGCTCAGTCTGAAAAAGTATACAGAAGAATCTTGGAAGGGGAAGATATAGACAGGGTATTCTCTACTTTCATAATTTCCATCCTCAAAACACTTCTGAGTCACATGACAGTAAATCAAAAGATAAGGGAAAAGAACATAGTCATGGACAGATGTGTTATCCAAGAGCAAGAGAAAGTAAATGAAATAAAAAAATCATGCAAGGGAAGAAAATAATCTCTAGCGTCCTCAACTTAGCATGAATGCCATCATGACAATATGTGGGCTTACTTTGATTTTATTAATGTCATTGAGAAAAAATAGCAACAAGGCAGTTTCAAAACAGGTCAGTAGGAGAGTTACAATAATTATTACAGACAGGGAGATGGCTCAGTGGAATAAGCGCTTCCTTGGCAAGCACAGGGCCTGAGTTCAATCTCCGGTTTCCACCCCCCCCCAAAAAAAAAACCGAAACAATTAACACATTGCATATTGTTGTCTAATAGTGGTCATTCATAGTACAAGAATTAGACATGATATTCTGTCCAACAACCATTAGTGTAAATCTTTCTTCTCATTGAATTAAGAGAAAGCGGCTGTATATCTATCCTATTTTGTATATACAGATACAAAATGGTCCTTCATTTTTATTCCCTTTTTTTTGTTTAGTTTTGTCAGAGATGAGTATTCCATTCCCATTTAAATATTGTAAGTGTGCGGTTTAAGCAAAATAATCCAATATAGTTCAGTAGTCTGTCATAGTAGTGGAGGACTGGCAATGTCACAAAGCGTTGACTTGAGCTTTGTTATAGGATAATAATATCATTAAGCTTCTCTTCTGCAGGTTTAACAACTTAAGTTTTCAGACCAAAAATTAGAGAAAAAGAAGGGCTGCAAGGGCAGCCAACATTTTGGCCCTAGCCTTTCAAGGTCAGTGAGGACTCAGGACATAGGAGAACCTGTACGGTAACATCTGTATCTCAGTTGTTTCCCAAATTTACTGATCAAGGAGACTATGGAGCCACAGAGGAAAGTGATCAAGGATGTAGAGTGTGCCTAAGGAAAATCACATGGAAAGAAAATATTCTGTCAGGCTTTGACAGAACGAACTGGTCAAGCAATGGCCATGACTCATCCAGATGGCTGACACTGACAAAGCATCTACAAACTGCTGTACAGGGTTTCAGGGTAAATCCTGAGGGAATTTGACTGACTTGGCAGATACAAATGTTACATGTATTATTATATAGGTCTGGCTTTATCTTGGTCTTAACCATGCAGCAGAAAAATACAAAAACAAAGTATAAAAAGTAAAGCCATATTAATATACTGAGCTACAGAAGGCTCAAGTCAACAACTACGTGGCCCTACTTGACGTAAGAGAAGCGGAGAAATTACTTTAGAAAGAAAACAAAAACACATCTGAGATGTTGGGATTAATATGAAAAGAATTCAAAGTGGTTATTTTTACCATATTCTTTGTCCTATTTAAAAGATGTATAATCTAAGAAAATAAAGTGTGGGGAAAAAAAGAAAAGAAAGTGTGAAACACCATGAAAAATGTTAAAATTATGAAAAAGACCAGTGATCTACATTAAAGGTACTATAAAATAAGAACAAAACATCTGAATAGGGGGGACTACCAACACAATGGTGTCATTAAAATGGAATAAATCAGTAAACTATCAAAGAATCAATAAAATTTTCTAAATTAAAGAACAAATATCCTTAGAAATAAATGAGCCTATATTATCTACTAGATATCAAGAGTCCTGTTATGGTTTATCTCTAAATGTGACCTCAAAGTTTCATGCAGTCATCTGTTTTTTTTTTTTTTTAAATTAAATTAATTTATTTACTTTACAGGTAGCTGACCCTAGTCTCTGTGATATTAGAATTAAGAGAATGTAATTATTAAATGAATCCACTGGATGGATTGGCATTGCCCTAATCCCAGCAGCTTAGATGAAATAGGAGAAGGAGCAGAAAGAAGCTGCCAAGGTCATTTGCTGGTTCCCTTGCTTGACTTTCTATCTTGTCCTTACCTTGAAATGCTTTTTCCCCGAGATGGCCCCCTGCCTTGGAGCCAGCTGGTTGTGGACTGAAATTGGTACAAACTATAGGCCGAATAAAGCTTCTCTACTTTAACACAGGCACCAGGCATTTTTGTCTAAGCAATGAGAGAAGTAACTAAGACAGGGCCTAATAGAAAGTGTGATTGAATTTTCTCCAAGAGAAAAACAGACTAGATAAGGCCTTAGCGTATGTAATGGTTAAGAGATAGTGGTTAACACTTTCTAAAACTTGATCAAAGATACAAACTTACAAGTCGAATGAAGTACACATAAAGTGACCGTCATGTGAAGAAGGACAGATGCTTAGTTTCATTGCTTTGTATTTTGTTTTTGGGTTTATCCATGTACTTATTACTATGTCTTTATCACTGTCATCTTGTAGAAATTTATAACACACATACATATAATAAATGCAAAAAATTTCCAGTAATGGTGGAGATAGACTGATGTCTCTAGTCCCTGAATAAGGACACTAATTCCATTTTGAAGGTTCCATCCTTATGAAGTAATTCATTCCCAAATTAAACATCTCCTAATGTCATAATAGGAAAGATTACTATTACTATTTCATCATACACATTTGGAGGGGACACAAGCATTCAGGCTATAACAACTATAAATTTCTAGAACAGTCAGTACTAAGTTCAGAAAAGTATAGATTACAGTCCATGTAAAAATTGAAACATTTTAAAAATGTGTACAAATTTTAAAAGACAAAGCCCCAAAACACAAAACCTAAATGGGAAAAATACAAAATACAAAATAAAAATAAGATAATAGACACAAATCCAACCACCTGAAAATTAAATAAAGTAACAGACAATTAAAACCCATGATTGAAATGAAAAAGACTAATTTTGCATGTGTGGAAAACAGATATTTATAGCTATTGAAGCATATATTAAGCTAAAAGAATAAAAAATCAATAAATGAAATAAAGAAAGAAAAAGCAAACAAAGCAAAACTGAAATGAAGAAACTGAGAAGAGTTCTTTTGCCACTTGTCCATTATGCCAAGCAAATTCTGCCTGGAGCCAACATCTTTAAACAAACAGAGATAAAATATCAATACCTGTGTGGATCACTAGGAACATTTATCCTATTTTATTCATCCACAAAAATGTGTGTTACTCAGATCATAGATTCAAAACCCCATAACTCTAACACTTTCAGATAAAGTAGAACATGTTTGCAGTATTTAAATAGAAAATAGCTTAAAATCTTTAAAAGAAGTTGCAGAAAATAGGAACTGGTGATCTATGATAATTTACGGTTCATAAAAGTTAAACCACAGACTAAAAAAAGAGACAGAGACAGAAAGAGGGAAACAGAGAGGTACAGAGACAGAGTTAGAGACAGAGACAGAAAGACAAAGAGAAAAAAGAAAAGAGAGGAGGGGATGAGAGGGCAGAAGACTGGAAGGAAGTAAAGCAAAAGCAAAGGAGGCTGAGGAGCAGCTCGGTGCAAAGGCCCTGCATCCAAACCCTCACACCGTGGGAAAAAGTCATAACATCTGAACAGACTGAAATAAAGAAAATGTATGAAAGGCAATTAAGACCTGAAAAGCTGACCACTCTCGCCCACTGTATATTACAAAAATTCTTTTTGAAATGATGGTGAGACACCAAAAAGCAAAACTTTATGATACTAAAACACCAATTGCTAGTGAAGATGTGCACAACTTAGTGTTTTTATACTTGTACTGTTAGGTAAAGAATGATAGAGAGCTATGGACAAATAGCTGCACAATTAATCCTACACTTACCATATATTCTAGCCATATTATTCCTACTCATTGACTCAAAGAATAAAAACACGTGTTTATAAAAGATGTATATGAGTGTCTTTAGCAACTTTCTTCATAGCTATCAACAGCAGACCCAAACATGATGGATTAGTAAGTGTACACTACATATAAGTAGGTACATTTAATTTAATGAATTGGGAAAAGTAATAAAAAGGAGTAAAGTATTGGTACATACAAAAGCATTGTACTAGGGCCAGCCAGATAGCTTAGCAGATTAAAGTGCCTATTTAGGCAGAGCACAGTGGCCAGGTTCAATCTCCTACTGCCATGCCGGCCCTGTCCCCAGGGCACACTGAGGAGGATTGAGACTGGGCATGGTGATGCGTGCCTGTAATCCCAGTGACGGGGAGGCTGGAAACAGGAGGATCACTATGAGTCCGATCTATGTAGTGAGACCCTGTAAACTCTGTAGTCCCTGTCCTAAATACAAAAAAGCATTGTACCACGTGAAGTAGAAAAATACTGAGTGATACCTTTGGAGTTCTAATATAGTACCGAAGAGGCAAAAAGAACATGTTGGTTCTAGGAGTTCAGGATCACTGTGAAATTTTCAAAGTGATTTTCCAGGGTTCAGAAATGTTTATATCTTACCATGCTCTTATTTAATTATGTACAATTTCCAAATGTACCTCATTTTGTACATGCAATTTATGTCACAATAAAACTATAGGAATAAAAACAACAGATACCTCTCACACCAATAAAATCAAGTCCTTGAAAAGAACAGTGTTTAATGAATGCAGATTTTTTTCCATCTATAACCAAAATGATTTTTAAAGAGAAATTAGAATAAAAGCAGGTGAGGGGGAAAAGAATAATGTTATTTATAGAAATTTATTTTCTTTCTTTCTTTTCAATTTTTTGGGACATGGTATACAGGGCACACAGTGTCTACAGGGTCTCAGTACACACAATGGACTCGTAGTGATTCTATGAGGCTGTTTTCAGCCTCCCAAGTGCTGGGATTACAGGCACAGGCCACTGTGCCAAATCTTTTTGTGGGGGGCTGGCTCAGATTGTCTTAAGGGTAGGTATGGTGCCGGGATGGAGCTGGGGATCAAACCATGGTCTCCTGAGCCTGACTGAGTTTGTCAGAGCAGGTGCTTTAAAGAACTGAGCTAACCCCTAAGCACCCCAAAATTTATTTTACTATACCCGGAAAATTTTGTTTCTATATATGGCTTTTATTTTTAAACATGTTCTCATTTTGAGAATATATTTTCCATGTTACAAATAATAATAAGATTTTCAAACAAGCACATATTAAATTGAATGAAAAAAGTTTAAATTAAAAATCGACACAAAGTACTTAGCTATGAAATAAATGTATTATTTAAGCATGTTATTCTCAACAGTTAAACGAACACTGTGATGAATTTAATATCACTATATCTGTCACCTCTATTATATGTACATATATATATATATAATAAATATGACATCATATATACATCTGACATCACTGCTATTAACAAATTATTCAGTGTCTTGGTACACATAAGGCAATTATTTGAGTTTTAGCATAGTTTTTTATTATTTATTTTTCCCAGCTCAGCCCACCCTGAGGGTAGGGCTGGCATGACATGCAGTACTGGGGATGGAACTATGGTCCCGTGCACCTGCCTGAACTTGGCTAAGCAGGAGATTTAGAATGCCGAGCTATCTTGCCCTAGTTTTTAATTCGGAAGTAAATAGCTTAGTGAATAGCTGCAAATTACTGTATTAGTTTGGGTTCTCTGGAACAATTGAATCATTAGAAAAATATGTGTGTGTATAAAATTATGCAAGGGCAATCACTAAATATCTGTACAGGACCAGAGAGATAATCCTCCATGGCCAACAGCCTGCTGGAGAGCCAGAGGAGCCAAGAGCTGCCCTGAAACTAGAAGATGCACAAATAGGAGTGACAAAGGACACAATGCCAGGCTAAGACAGAAGACAGCAAGTTTTGGAAGTGTTCCGGACATGAACCTGCATGGAAGGCAGAAGCCACAGTCTGGAGGGAGGATCTAAGGACACAGCTGCTGGAGCAGAAAGGAGGCTTTCAAGCATAGGCCTGCTTCCTTGTGCTTCCCCTTGGACTCCAGCTGGCCGCTCAGCCTGTTGAGTTGCATCACCCACGATGAAGCACGTTTTGCCCCCTCCACTTTCTGCTCTTCTGACCAAGTTCCTATGACCTCTGGAAACACCTCACAGGTAAACCCAGAGGGTGCTTTAGCAGCCTGCTGGGCACTGATTGACCCAGCCTTACAAGCATGATTGCAAGCCATAACAGCATCACATTACTGGCAACAAAGACCAATATATGTGTCTACATAAGATTATAAGGGAGTAGAAAAATTGGTGTTGCCTAGTAACATTGTAGTAACATAACCCGACATATTTTTGACATGTTTGTGGTTATGATGCTGTTAACAATCCTGTGCTTCCAGTAGTAGTAAATTATAGCACACACAATTGTACACAGTACAAAATACTTGATAATAACCAAATGTTATGGCTCATATTTCCTATTCTGGGCTTTTAATTATTATTTAGAGTATAGACCTCTTATGAGAAGTGTTTAATGGAGGACAATACATCCTGCTACACAGGCTGCACAGGTCATATGACTTGTGTTTATGGCATCTCCTAATCGCATCATTTTCTCTTGTGCTTCATTTTATTTCGTACTATTTGGCTCATTACGGCCTCTAAGGATATAAAGTCCAGTCAGAGGTCATGCTGTGTGACTGACCCAGAATCTCAATTAAAGTGGTCAACAAGTATGATGGTAGAAAGGTATTGATTACTGTTTATCAGGCAGGCTTGAGTCCTATTATATTCCATCATATCTGTCACCTTGAAGAATGAGAAAAAACGGGAGCACCTTTTAATGGATCTATGTCATGGAAGGCAATAAAACAAATAAAAAATTTTAAAATCTTCGTGTAAGACATGATAACACATCTAATGAACTAGATTGAAGAGCAGGGACACGAGTTTATCCATCTCAGTGCTGTAGTGATCATGACCCAAGTAAAATTTTGTGGAATTGAAAAGAAAATGTACTCACCTGTGATACTAAATTATGGCTAGCTCTAAGTGCTTTAAATAATTCAGAGATCGTTATGTATTATATAATGTAAAAGTGAGTGGGTCTGTGATTGTGGTTGTGAAAGTATCTGCAGAATTATTAGAAAACTCTAGATCAGCCAATTATGCAGGGAAATCACTTGCCAAGAGCAGATCTTTACTATGAATGAAACCCTATTACCTTGGAATCAGATGCCAAAATGAACTGTCATTTATGAGGAGATCAAATAATGCCAATTTGCAGGGTATTAAGTATAGTAAATCCTTGTGACCTGGCAGGGTGAGAACTCCAGGGCCTGGTGCCCGTCAGTAAGCTCACACTGCTAGCCATGCACAGGGGCAGCAGAGGGCGAGGTGACTGAGCTCTCCTTCCAAATTTCCTTCTGAATTGGAGGAGTACTGCAGAGTGGTACTGTGTAGAGAAACAAATCAAGTGAACCTCCACGGATATGATTTTGAGAAGATGACAGAGCCTCAGGCAGGTCCCTCAGAGGGGACTCTACAGACAGCGTGTCAGCAGGGGAGCTGGCAACTCCATGTTGATTGCCTCTAAAAGCCTTCCAGTGGGACAAGATGTGGAGAAGGAAGTCAGAGCTACTGACGACGCTGACCCCATGTGTGCTTGGCATCATACGCATTTGGGGGCCTCATTTTAGTAAGAAAAGTTACCAGTAAAAGATAAAAATAAAAATAGAAAAAATATAGAGTTAGGACATGAGCAAAACTTTTGTATAGCCATACATGTCTATGTTTTCAATTTAGTATTATTACAAAGTCAAAAAGAGACCAGTGGTATAGCTCAGTGGACTAAGTGCTTGCTTAGCTATGCACAGGGCCAGGGTTCGATCCCTAGCACCTAATGCCGCACTGCCCCCACCCCCGGGTGCGGCTGAGTTGGGGATGGAGTCTGGGCCTGGTAGCGCATGCCTGTAATCCTAGCACTAGGGAGGCAAAAATCAGGAGGATCACTATGAGTCCAAGCTGTGTAATGAGACCCTGCACAAAAAACAAACAAAAACTCAAAGTCAAAAAGATTCCTAAAAATTGCATAATGAAAACTTATGATAATTTAAATTAATAATGGATAAATAATTTTATTTTTGATTTTGGAAAGCCTCAATGTGCATCACTATAAAGTTTACAATGGGAGTTGGAGACCAGCCTGAGCTACAAAGTGAACTTAAGGCCAGCCTGAACTGCATAATGAGACCCTCTCTCAAAAAGACAAAAAAAAAAAGTTTACAATGGAATATAATAATATTTGTGGCCCTAATAATCTCCAATCACTCCTGGACTCACCCAGATAATTTTCTAACTCTGCAAGTCGTATTCAAGTGAATACATTATATAGATGTAGATAATGTGTCTTTTCTATCATATCTTGCTCTCTCTCTTCTGTGGGTAGATACATTTACACACATTTGTAGCTGCAGATGTCAGTAGGTGCATGTTGTGAAGGTCCATAGCCCAGAAGCAACAGGTTCTGCCGATTCCATGTGTGTTTGTGTAAGGTTATTTAGTGATGTTCACATAATAATAAAGTCACTTCATAACATTTTCTACATGGTATCTGGAAATATTAGGGGATACATGACCATACTTAGGACCATACTTAGGGTCCTTTGTTATTTTAATTTCTAATATTTTCACCCCTGGTAGTTCTATTTTTCTGTAACTAGTACTATGTTTGTTATAAGTATAATTTCAATCTTTTAATCATTTAAGAACTGAAATATTGTTCCAAGATTTCAAATGTTTTAATAATTAAATTTTAATGAGCAGTAAGGTTTTTGTTACGCAGTAGCATTTGTTAACATTTCAAAGTTTTATTCCTAATGATAAGAAAGATTTAATTATATGTTTTATATACACTCAAAGAATAACTTGTTACAATAATTATGAACTATGTAGTTTTCCATATTGCTGTGAAATAGAAGCTCAGCTTTGTACCAAGTCAGGTGTGGATCTACAACTAATATTAGAAAACTAATAAAAGTAACAGATCATGGCATTTTCCCAGCAGCAGAGAAATCCTTCATTTAGATATATCACAATTTAGAATTTCAGGCATGACAGTAGATAGCAAAAATTTATATTACAAATTCTATTTTGAGAAAATACAGCTTAGCCACTTTTTAAAAAAATTGTCATTTTGAAACTATTATGTCTACTTGCATTCATGTACTTAAAATTAAACATTAATGTATGACATAAACAATGAAAAAGACATTATAAATGGTATGAATTTAAATTTTAAACTCATACGAATATCATCTGTTAATATTTGTATATTTATAATCAAAACTCCAAAATGAACCTATTGTGAACATACATGGCATATACAGTAAAACATTTCATTAATTGCACCAGCTTCATCAATATAGTTATTATTTCTTTTTTTTTTTTTTGCATTTTAAGGAAGGGTCTATAAGGTGTTCAGGGTCTCACTGTTGGATCAGACTCATAGTGATTCTCCTTGTTTACAGCCTCCCAAGTGTTGGGGTTACAGGCACACGCCACCACGCCCAGCCTCAGTCACCGTCTCTGCATGCCCTGGGGGTGGGGCTGGCACTTCGGGCCTGGGGAAATCACACCCGTCCCCTGAGCCTGCTTGCAGGTGCTGTAATCCACTGAGCTATTTGGCCAGCCCTAATATAGTTATTTTGAGGGTACCTTTTTTTCCATATAGTGGCTTCAAAAAATGTTCCATTGTGTCTGATTGTAAAAATCTTCACCCTTATATCTCTTATGAAGAGTGTGCTGGACTGCCAGCTGGTGGTTAACGTGTCCACCCAGATGAATTGAGCTAGTGAGGTGCTGGCTGTGGGAGGCCCTCCTGAGGCTGTTGCCAGCAGCATAAAACATAGAACTAGAGAAGCTGTTGTGAGGCTGTTAGGGAAACTGTAAAAGGCATTGGGGAACTGCTGGTTTTCTTGGGCTATTCATTTGGAGGACTGTAGCATGCTGGCTTTCCTAGTGAAGTTGGTTGTTCTCATTAGAGAAGTTGGGGACCTCTTCACTGAGAATAGCTGTGTTTGATTTGTGGGGAGCTCTGGTGCCCGCTTTGAGCATTGTTTCCTAGCTCTAGAGGGGAAGACGGTGCACCGCTCAGCCTCCTGGAGCAGTCTGTTGCATTGGCTTTCCTACTGGGAACTCAGCTTTCCTCATTGCTTGAGGAGCTCAGGACCTCACTCTCACTCTGGATGGCTGCTTGGGTTAGAGGGGGCTTGGGTTCTTGAACATTGCTGCCTGTCTCCAGTGCAGATCCCTCAGCTTGCTAGCACAGACTTTCAAGCTTCCACCACAGACCTTTGGACCTTCCCAGTGCAGACCCACTAACCAAGCCTGCATGAGCCATGGTGAGGGGCTCTGGGCCTCCAGCTGGACTTGTGAGAGGCTTTGCTATGGGCTCTAGGCTTTCAGTGGGACTCCCACAGGACATTAGCATCTGGGCCTTCAGCTGGATTCTTTGGTCTTTAGGGCATGGACAGATTCTCTCCACTCTTTGTATATGATTCTTTGGATGACCCTGTCTCAAAAAGACAAAAAAAAAAAAAAATCATATAAAATATAATCATATAAATGTCTTGTTTTGTATTGTTCACCTTGCAAAAACTTCAAATCACAATGAGGAGTATATTGCTCACACAATCCAATTACTTTCCAAAACTCCCACCTCTGAGTATATGCAACTTTTGGGGAGCATTATTTTTTTCTAAACCATAACAACTGACTGAATCAAAGGGAAAATTAAAATGAGTTACATTTTTAAATGATAAATGCAAAATAATGGAACAAGATTTCAAAATATATGATATCTCAAAATTGGTCAAAAAGATAAAAGAAAATAAGAGAAGACAGAGAAAATCAGGGACAATACTGGGGGGTGCTGAGTTGCCATAATATTGGTAGTTATGGTTTTAAAACATAGAAAAATGGATATGGAGAAACAGGCATTATACTAGGCTCACTAAATAAAAATATATTATTTTCTTGAAACCGGAATATCCCACCATCAACTCTATACTATACCTGGGAATGATAAAGAAGGAAAGATGGCATGAAATCTTAAGGAGAAAAATATGATGAGAATAGGGGCAGAGGGGCTAAGAACCAATATGTGTTTTTTTTTGTTTGTTTTTTTCTTTTTGTGTGTGTATACATCCAGATACCAACATCCTACATAAGTACAGATGAAAACCTAGAACTGGTCCCACCCTACAGCCCCAGACCCAGTGCAGGTCAGCCTGGACTGAGAACTCCTAGCCTGCCACACCGGAGGGACATTTCTCAGCAATCCACGGTCCCACGCTACGGACCAAAACCCAGCACAGCCTGGCCTATGAGTGAGGGCTCCAGGCCCACTGCACCAGAGGGACCTTTCCCAGCCTTCTTGGGTTA
>PVKA01032338.1:0-12177 GCA_004027165.1 Ctenomys sociabilis
TATATATATATATATATATATATATATATATTTGTATATATATTTTTAAAGTATAAAATTTGATTAGTCTAGACATAATTATATAATCAAATTTTTAAAAATCAAATCACAATGCCATCATCAAATTCCAATGAATTTCAACCTATTTATTATACCATTAAATGTGAGTTCTTGGCAGGGCATGGTGGTCATCCTAGCAGTCTGGGAGCTTGAAGCAAGAGGATGGGAAGTTCAGGTCTAGCCTACCAAACTCAGCAACTTATCATATGTCAAAATAATAAAGCAGGGGCCAGGGAGATGTCTCAGTGGAATAAGCGCTTCCCTGTGCAAGGGCCTGAGTTCAATCCCCGATTCCACCAAAAATAAATAAATAAATAAATAATAATAAAGTGATCTGGGGATGTAGTTCATTGCAAAGGTCTTGGGTTCAATCCATATTAGTAAAAGGGGGAAAAGGTGAATTTTTTTCCTTGTGGTTTTGTATTTTGTTAGGAAGACTTTGTCCTTTTTTTCTGAAGATATAAAAATAGCCTGTTAAAAAAATGTACTTAGTACAGGGTCCACAGGGTCTACAGGGTCTCACTGCACAGATCAGACTAGTAGTGATCCTCCTGTTTTCAGACTCCCAAGCCCTGGGATTACAGGCCCCCACCACCGCACCCAATCTCAATCGCTGTTTCAGTGCGCCCGGTGGGGCCAGCACTGCACACCAAGGATCAAACCCCAGCTGCTCTGCTCTGCCTAAGCAGGCACTTTAGTCCACTGAAATATCTGGCCAGCCCTCAAAAATAGTCTTAACGTTTGCTTCCAATAGCATTTTAACTTCCATCTGTGGTCACAGGGTATGATAATGGTCTTGACGGGGTCAGGTGCTTGTGTGGTTGTGGTGCGGATTGTTCTTTGTATCTTTTATTCCCACACCCCCTAGCGACAGAGCTTGGTCATTACATTTGACTTGGGCAAAATCTTTCCACCAAGTCAGCCCACTCCAGATCCCTCAGCCTTCACAGCTTAGCAGATATATATTTAATCACCTCCTTCACTCGGCTGTGTCTTTTTCTATACAACTATTCCCTCACAGCGGAATCCCCACTTCCGCCAATGACTGTTCAGAATAGGTTCTTTCCTGGTAGCCTGCAAAAAGCTGCTGAAATCGGAGGGGCTGCAGCTGAGCAGCCTGGGGTAAAACTGGAGCTTGCCCCGCCTGTGGGTGTGTGTTTCTCAATCCCAGCCCTTAACAGCCAGATGCATGAGGTGCAGGTAGCTCAGGGGTAGTGTGCTCGCTTTGCTTGATAACTACCTAGATTCAATCCCCAGCACTGAAGAAACCAAAGCCAAAGCACCCCACTTGTTCTGTCAACACATTAATCACAGGTACCAGGCCACTACTATTGCTGGATATGTGACAGCAGCAGAAAAAAAAAAAAAAAGGCAATATGGTCAGGTGTGGTAGACACACCTTGATTCTAGCATTCTAGGAGGCTGAGGCAGGAGGATTACCCTAAGTTTGGAGGCCAGCCTGAGTTAGAGTGAGTTCAAGCCTGAACAACATAGCAAGACTCTGTCACAAACAACAGCAAAAACCACAAACAACAAACCACTCTAACTGAAAACATAAAGCACATTTAGCTGAGGATATGGCTCAGTGTAGAGGCCCTGGGTTTCATCCGCAGTCCGGCAAAAGACAAAAAAACAAGACCCCTAGCCCTCCTTCTGGAAGGGAGAGAGCCCATCAGTGACAGGTTTATTTATTTATTGCTGAACCAGGGATTGAACTCAGGCCCTTGCGCTTGCCAGGGAACCACTTATTTCACTGAGCCACCTTTCCAGCCCAGAAGTGGTAGATTTATATGATACCATTTCTTACAGGTTTAGTTGGTTTTTTTTTTTTTTTTTTTTGGGCGGAACCAGGGATTGAACTTAGGCCCTTGTGCTTGCCAGGGAAGCACTTATTCCACTGAGCCATCTCCTTGGCCCCAGTGGTAGATTTAATACATAGCTATATGGATACACAGTGCTCACTTGTGTCCAGGCAGGGGCTTCAGAGTATAGTGGAGGGATCAGGGTAGGTCTTGCTAAGTAGATAGATAGATAGATAGATAGATAGATAGATAGATAGATAGATAGATAGACAGATAGATAGTATTTTTAGGGAGGGGTCTACAGGATGTTCAGGGTCTCACTACTAGGTCAGACTCATTGTGATCCGCCTGTTTACAGCCTCCCAAATGCTGGGATTACAGGCGTGTGCCATGACACCCAGTCTCATTCACCCTCTCATTGAGTCCTGAGGGCAGGGTTACCATGGCCAGCCTGATCAAACTCCAGGCCCCTGTGTCTGCTTGCAGGCACTTTAATCCACTGAGCTATTTGGCCAGCCCTAATGTAGCATTTCAGCAGTCTTAAAAAAGACACAAGGGAAGTAAGAGTCATGGCCTCCAGGGACCACAGCTAAAGTGAGCTCTATAGAAGGGTCAGACAGGTCGGAGCTGTGCCCTGGGAAAGAGACAAGAGCCAGCAGGTCCCCCAGGGGCAAAGTGTTAGGGAGAAATGTCACTGCTTAAGTGCTTAAGGAGGAGGCCGTCAGGTCATGGGGCTTGCCGAGGTCCCTGGATTTTACATGGAGTCCACAGCAGAGTGAGTATCTAACATTCCCTTGCCTCCCTCAGCTGAATAAATAAATATGGGCATAGATGTACCATCCTATGTATACATACTGTCAGGTATCAAAAAAATTAAAGAATATCATTGGATAAATATCTCATTAAAATTGTACTACATGAGAAATGTCAGAAGTATTAACAAATAGCAGACTTGCCTGGCCTAGAAGTGTTTCACTGGCACGGTCATTTGGTCTCTATCTTTATCCCTTCCCTAAGTTTAGAGGATATTATGCAATACATCAAGGCATTAAGCAGCTATGCTCAGTGGGCCTTGAATGACACTGCAGCTGGTCTTCTATCTACTGAATAAAGAAGTAAAATTAATGAGGCAACCCATCCAAAATCGATGGCATCCAGCATTCTAACAGCAGCCCAAGAGGGTGCTGGTACAAAAGCTCACTATTGTGTACATTCCTGCTAAAGTCTTTCTGCTGATGTCTCAATAGCTGTTCAAGATATTTCATGACAGGTCAGTGGCATGTCAGATCCTGAAATTCCCTGGGCCTTCTCCTTCTCCTCTTATGGAAAGCTATTACTGGCTCTTCCTGGTTTTGGATCTCTTCTTTTTTTTCTTTTTTTGGCAGAATCGGGGATTGAACTCAGTCCCTTGCACTTGCCAGGAAAGTGCTTATTCCACTGAGCCCATGACATATTTTTAGGAAAAAATTTCCTGAAACTGAACTCAAAGTTTTCACTATATTTCTAGAACCCCACATAAAAATACAAAAATAAAAAGGCTGAGGCAGGAGGATTGTTGTGAGTTCGAGACCAGCCTGAGCTACAAAGTGAGTTTGAGGTCAGCCTGAACTGCACAGTGAGACCCTGTCTCAAAAAGACAAAAAAACAAAAAACAAAACAAAACAAAAAAAAAACATTGAGACCAGGTCTTGCTGAGCCAGTAAATTAGTAGGCCAAGCTTGAATTTGTCATCCTCCTGCCTCAGTTGCCCAGTATGTTGGGATTATAGGCATGTGCTACCATGTCCCTTCAGTTTAGAATTTTCTGTCTGTACTTTTTTTATAAAATGCTGATTAGGGGCTGGGGAGATAGTTCAGTAGAATAAATGCTTGCCTGGCAAGCACCAAGGGCCTAAGTTCAATCCGCAGTTCTGCGGTAACTAAATAAATAAATAAAATAAAATTGGGCTCGCCAAATAGCTCAGTGGATTAAAGCACTTGCAAGCAGATGCAGGGGTGGGGGTTCGATCCCCAGGAGCCAGTCCTGCTCCTGAGCACATTGAGATGGCAATTGAGAGTGGGCGTGGTGGTGCATGCCTGTAATCTCAGCTTTTGGGAGGCTATAAACAGGCGGATCACTACAAGTCCGATCTAGTAGTGAGACCCTGAACACTCTGTATACCCTTCCCTAAAAAATACAAAATAAATAAATAAATGAATAAATGGTTTGGTCATGCTCATTTGCTATCTTTGATCTCCTCCTTTCTTTTTAAAAAAAACTGACACTGCGATCGAGCTGAGGGGATAACTTCGCTAGGCATGTGCTTTACAACTGTTACATCCCAAGCCTTTTCATTTTATTTGAAACAAGATCTCACTAAATAGCCTAGGACTTGTGATTCTCTTGCCTCAGCCTCCCAAGTAGCTAGGGCCATAAGCATGTACCACTATGCTTGGTATATGTTGTATTTATATATTTATTTTGGTACCAGGAATCAAACCAAGGGCCTTGTGCTTGCCACACAGGTGCTGTGCAACTTAGCTATATGCCTGGCCCTCTTTTTAAATATCAGCTTTACTTGTAAAATAAATATACAGATAACTTCATTGAATTGGGTTAATAAAGTATAGCTAGGCTTTAGCTTGGTAGCACATAAAATACCAAGTAAATATTTGCTATTATTCATCATCAGACACACCATCGCTAGAAATTTGAAAGCTCTTATCCTTAATGGCCACTCTTTGGAGAACTCTATTATTCGTGTATTCGTTGTCTCCATGGGTTCCATTTCAACAGCATCTCTGAACAGAGACAAGACAGAAAAACATATGATCCAGTTTTTCAGTATTGAACTGGAATCTCCATAAAATTTTCATTTTATTTAAAACAAAGGAGGCTGGGGAGATAACTCAGCAGGGTAAGGATCTGCTTGCCAAGCACTAGGTCTTGAGTTTGGTTGCGGGGGTGGGGTACCCCTACCTCTGCAATAAATACAAATAAATAGAATGAAGTAGTGACCCATGTGAATGGGCGCCCTCTTGTGCCGGGTCTAAACAAAATAATAGAAGTAACAGTAATAATAACAATAAGTAGCACCAAATAGAGTATATATGCAGATAGCCTCATAGCCTCCATTCCGCATCCCACAATAGACGTTGGATGGAATCTTTCCTCTATGGTCAGCTTTAAATACAGAACTTTCATGTTGTTCATGAAGCCTTCATAAATATTAGGCTCCAGTCCCAGCCGAAACACCACAAATGCGTCTTATGGATGCTTGGCCACATTCGTTTCAAATCTGTGTCTCTGCTTGATCGAGTCCCCGCAATTGTCCTACTTTCTTCGCACCGCTGCTGCGAAGGGAAGAGCCGAGTACGCCCCAACTCTCCAGTAAGAGGCGTACCGCGCGGTAGTGGAGTTCTGGGTCTTTGCCAGTCCTACGCAATGTCGGGGGCGGGAACAACTCTAGTCCCGCCCCTTGCTGTGCGGCGCCCTGTGATTGGAAGAAAGGACTATCACTTGGCAGCGCCGTTGGGGTAGGAAGGAGAGGGCCCCGGACGAAGGTGAAGCTGAGTCGGCTTAGGTGTGGGGAGCAAGGCTGTGTAGCACTTCGGGCGCGCTCCTTTCATCTTTCTGTGGTGAATGGCGGTGGGATGGAGCGCGAGGGGAGCGGCGGCAGCGGGGGGTCGGCCGGACTCCTGCAGCAGATCCTCAGCCTGAAGCTCGTGCCGCGGGTGGGCAACGGGACCCTGTGTCCCAACTCCACTTCTCTCTGCTCCTTCCCAGGTACGGCCCCGCCGTGCGCCTGCGCACTGCGCGCTCTGCCGTTCGGGCGCCGGGTGGGAACCATGCTCTTCCTGCTGCCCAGTTCCGGCTTCCTGGCCGGAGAACGCCTTTTCTGGTCACTTCTTCGCGAATCCTTGGAGCTGGGTACCTGGAGCCTGCGACCAGTGGGTGGGGTGGGGGTGTTGGAGAGAGCAGGCACAGGTGAACCTAGTAACTCAGGTGACAACCGGTCACCCTTTGGATTTCCCAACCCATCGGGTTCAGAGTGCTTTCCGGCTTGCTTGCGGCGCACAGTGGTGCCTGTCCTCTCCGAGGGAACTCGGGCTAGGATAGTCCCTGCCTGGCGATCAGAGTCCACATTCCTTTTGTTTCTATCCTGTAGGCCAACCCCTCTGAGCTGGTGGCCCCGTTTATCGCTGGTACTCCATCCAGACCCGCCCCCTGCAACTCATCTTTCCTGCTGTGGGGGTTCCCACCTCGGGACCTCCGACACAGCTTCTCTTTAATTCCGCACCCCAACCTCCACTTGCATTGCCTATAGAATGGTTTTTCAAAGTAATAAAGCAGGGCTATTCATGCTCAAAAAGTTGGGAAGAAATGGCCTAGGAAGATTAACAAAATCTTTGAAGGGAGGGCACAGTTATTTGTGTAGGACCTTTACAGACCAAATTATAGACTAATGACGATTGAAGAGGAAGGTTAGAGCCCCTCTACCCTGATTTAGTAAACAGTGAGAGAACTGGGCCCTGACAGAATGCCAAGCGAAGGCAGATGGGGTTGCTGACTCCAGTCTTTCGTGATTTCCTGTCTATGGAGCAGCGACTGCCAGGCGCCTTTCGTCGGACGTTTCGGTATCACCTGTCTAGGGATCTTCTAGCACAAGCTTATCAGGTAGCTGATCAAGCAATAGCCTGTGTTAGAACAGATGAAATGTTAGTTTGTAATCATAGCTGAATTGACAGGCTGGCAGCTGTAGTTGTTTCAAAAAGTATTAGGATCACAATTGACAGTAATAAAAATACAATATATGGCATTCTGGGGATTGTGACTGAAAAGTGAAATAATTCTGTTTACTTTTTCCGGCAGCTCTTTATTTGGAAATTTTTCAGACCTAAAAACTAGAAAGATTGATTCCTAGTATCATTTTTCTTTTTTTTTTTTTTTTTGGCTTTTTTTGAGACAGGGTCTCACTGTGCAGTTCAGGCTGGCCTTAAGCTCACTTTGTAGCTCAGGCTGGTCTCGAACTCACAACAATCCTCCTGCCTCAGCCTCCCTAGTGCTGGGATTACAGGCATGCGCCACCACGCCCGGCTCCCTAGTATCATAAAAATTAAAAAGATGGAAAGAACAGTACAGTAAATAGCTATGTGTTCTGATTAGATGATAAAGGCACCCATTGCTTAACAACCTGAACTTGTTAGGTGATTCATTGTGCGAACATTGTAAAGTATTCTTAAATGGTACAGCATATCACACACCTAAGCTATATTATCTAATGGGCTCCTCTTGTATTTGGCTCAGCACTGACTGTAACTTATTCTTTATGCATTTACATCTCATTTTAACTTTCTGCAGAGCCCTTTTAGAGGAAGTTATGGAAGTCAGGTACTTCATTCCTAATCCTTGAGCATACATCTTCAAAAGCTATTTTCTATTATAGTCACAAAATTCTATTGCTCTAATACATTGAAGAATAATGCTTTCTACCATATAGATCTTTTTAAAACTTCTCCCCAGGGCCGGAGAGATGGCTCAATGGAATAAGTGCTTCCCTGGCAAGTGCAAGGGTCTGAGTTCAATCCCCAGTTCCGCAAAAACAAACAAAAACTTCTCCCCAGTTGGCCACATAGCACCCTTCTCCCATTTTCTTTAAATTCCAGGATCTAACTAGGTTGCAGTGGCATGCCTGCCTATAATCCCAGCACTGGCCAATTTGGAGAGATCCTGTTCCCAAAGGGTAAAAAAGGCTGAGGATATGGTTTAGTGCAAGGGCCTAGGCTCAATCTCTGGAACCACTAGCTGGCTAGTTCCATACATGCAGTTTATTTCAGGTTCTGATCAAGAAATCACTGTGACATTGGGCTGGGCGTGGTGTTGCACACCTGTACAGCCAGCACTTGGGAGGCTGAGGCAGGAGGATATCTGAGTTTGAGGCCATCCTGGGCTACATAGTGAGCTCAAGGCCAGTGTGAACTACTTGGGAAGGCCCTGTCTCCAAAAAGGATCATATACAGCATTTGGTTGTCCTCATGTAACCTACAACAGGTTTCAGTTTTACTTTCAGTTTTTTTCTTTTTTTTTCCATTTTTAATGTATTTCTGTAAGGGTCTCACTACGAAGCTTGGACTTGTAGTGATCCTCCTGTTTTCAGCTTACCCAGGGCTGCGATTACAGGCGTGCGCCTCCATGCCTAGTCTTGGTCACCAGTTGGGGGGGCAGGGGCAGGGCCAGTGCATTGTGCAGGACCAGGGATCAAACCCAGGTTCCTGTGTTTGCCAAAGCAGGCACTTACTATGCTGAGCTATCTGGCCAGCCCTTGTTTCAGAAGTCTCTTGAGATTGAGTTGTTTCTTGTTTTTTAAAGAATATAGGCCACGTGAGTTGTAAACTGTCTTATAGTCTAGTAGATTCATCAGCTTTCTGCATGATTTAATTCAGGTTAAACGTTTTTGGTGAGAATGCACGCTACATAGATGATACTCTCCATTTGGTGGTGAATCACACCAGTAGATAATGCCAGTCTGAACTTTTATTGATAATGGTAGCTCTGGTCATTTGGTGAAGATAGTTTCTGCTAGATCTGTCCACTGAAGGATACCTTCATCCTTGCAAAATTAAAAGTCATGTGAAGTGATACTTTAGAATTGAATATGTTTTTAGTCTGTCTACTTGTTAAGTTTTCTTCTGAGAAAAGATTAAGACAAGTGGATCTGAGCTGATAGTTTTAATATGTCACAAAAGTAGCTCTTCCTATGGGACTTGTTTTGCTTTTAGAAATTGTTCTAAGTATATTAAACTACAGAGGCTGGGGAAATAGCTCAGTAGAATAAGCTCTTGCCTGGCAAGTGCAGGGTCCTGAGTTTAATCCCTGGTACCGCAAAAAAAAAAAAAAAAAAAAAAAGATGGATAGATAGATAGATGATAGAGATATATTTTAAGTTACAGTGTGTGCTTGAATTTACCATTACTTCTGTGGAGATGTAATTTTAAGGGTATTGGTTATGAGGGATCACTATTCAGGAAGTATACATTTGACTGAGGGCATAGCCCTTACCCTCAGGTAGGGCGGAATTTGGTGATGAACACATGCTCTCCTTCTGTGTCTCCTCTTTGGCTGGAATGCTAGATACAATAGATAGCTGAAATCTGACCTGATTTGAGCCACCAAAGTCTGCTAATAAAGCAGCCTCATGCAGTGTCCTGAGTTCGGCATCCTTTCTATTTTGGGCCTACAGGAAATGGTACTTGCAATTTATGCCAACTCATTATCAAAAATCATTGTCGGAAACATTCTGTGGTTTATCTGCCAGGAAGCTTTGGATTGATTTTTTTTTTTTAACCTGCATTTGCAATTTAGCAATCTAGATTTTTGCCTAACCATCCTTATTCCAAATTGTTCAAATTTCTTTGTTGTCATTTGTTGTCAAATCTCAGTACCAGGAAAGACAGATCTTTGAACTAGGAATAACATTCATTCCTGGATGTATGGATTTAATATTAAAGTGTGCTTGGTGATAGTTACACTAAAGCCAGTAATGTCTTGGTTGCAATATTAGTAGAATCAAAAATGGGTCAAGGGGCCGGAGAGATGGCTCAGTGGAATAAGCACTTCCCTGGCAAGTGCAAGGGCCTGAGTTCAACCCCCAGTTCTGCCAAAAAAGAAAAAAAAAAAAAAAATGGGTCATTTAGGTGTGGTAATCCGAACTCTTGGGAAGGCTGAGATGGAAGAATCAATAAGTCAAGGACAGCCTGAACAATTTAGTGAGACTACAGGTCAGGGAAATAGCTCAACAGTGTAAGTGCCTGACTGATGAGCACAAGGTCCAGAGTTCAATCCCTAGTATGGAAAAAAAAAAAAAAGTTCAAAGGCCCTGAAAGAGAAGCTTGCCTCAGCCTCCCGATCAGTTAAGGGCTTAGTTCTTTGGTTTGGTTTTATTTTCATTGATGTGCTGGACATGAGGAATGTACTCAAGAAGTGTTTGACTAATGAGTGAATAAACTGTCAGTGTTGAGGCATGGTGTTGCACACCTATATTCCCAGCATATAAAAACACTTTTCAAACAGATAGGGCACTGGGAAGATGAGGCAGGATGATCTCAAGTTCACGCCCAGCTGGGCAATTTAGTGACTTAGTGGAACCCTGTCTCAGAAATAAATTTTTGAGACTGGGCATGATGGTGATGCCTATAATCCCAGCTCTTGGGAGGCTGTAAACAGGCGGATCAGTATGAGTCCGATCTAGTGGTGAGACCCTGAACATCCTGTAGACCCTTCCCTAAAATACAAAATAAATAAATAAATAAATTCTTGTAAAAAATTTTAACAATGGCAATGAATCTTAGTGTGAGAGCTCTGATTTTGATCCCCAGGACCACCAAAGGGGGGGGGGGGATTTAAGGCCATAAATTTAGCAGTTCAAAATAACATAGTATTTAATATTTTACAGTTCAAATGGCCATTGCAAATGGCCTCACTGGGCTAAAACCAAGGTCAAGGGCTGTGTTCCTTCTGAAACTCTAGGAAGAGGCTCTGTGCTTGCCTGTCCCACTTCCAGGGGCTGCCTGCATTGCATGGCTTGTGGCCTTTGCTTCAAAGCCAGCAGCTTAGCATCCTCACATCTGACCCTGACTCCTGTCTCTACCCAGGGGGCCTTGGCATTACATGAAATCCAGCTGGAAAACCTGTGGTCTCAATATACTCATATCTGCAAGGTCCCTTTTGCTATACACAACAGCTGCTCCAAGGTGTTGGGGACAGCTTGGGGTGGGGGGGGGCGTGCACCTTATACCATAATGATCACCTTCATTTCTCAAATATTTTATTTTATTCTATTTATTGAGACAGGGTCTCACTATGCAGTTCAGGCTGGCCTTAAGCTCACTTTGTAGCTCAAACTGGTCTTGAACTCACAATAATCCTCTTGCCTCTGCCTCCAGAGTGCTGGAATTACAGGCATGCACCACCACGCCCAGCCTCTCAAATCTTTTATTACAGATTAGTTGTATGATGTACATTTGGCCCCAGGGAAGTGATGAGCCTGTCACTATGACTGTGGTTTGTTTGATTGATTGATTGATTGATTATATTTTAGGCCAGGGTCTACAGGATGTTCAGGGTCTCACTACTAGATTGGACTCAGTGATCCACCTGTTTACAGCCTCTCAAGAGCTGGGATTGCAGGCACATGTCACCATGCCCAGTCTTAGTTGTCATCTGAGCATGCCCTGGGGGCAGGGCCCACATGCCAGGATCAAACCCCTTCTCCTGCACCTGCTTGCAGGCCCTTTAATGTACTGAGCTATTTGTCACTGTGGTTTGAGTGTGTCCCCCACACCTCCCATGAGGGAACTCACCTACTAGTGTAGCAGTGTTGGAGGGCGGGACCTTTGAGGCAAGATCAGGTCACACAGGCAGTGTCCTCGTGAATGGATCCATACCTTGTTCTTACTGTTCGATGGGGTTCTTGTAACTGCTGCTTGGGTTCCTTGGTACCCCTTCATTCTCCCTCACAAGAGGTGGCCTCAATCTGAACTTCTATCTCCAGGACTGTGAGTCAAAAACTTTCTGACAGAGCAGCACAAACAGACTGATGTAGCTGCCAAGGTGAACAAAGCCAAAGATAATGCACTTGATTTGAAAGCAATAGAACAAAGAAATACTGTACGCTATGTGGACAAATACTTTTGACACTGTGTTGAGCCAGGGAAATGAAAAGTACTGGGTGGCGATCGATAGATAGCTATTAAATAGATGGCAAGTTAAGGTGTGATACATTAAAGGGAAACTGCTTAGTTTCTAAAAAAGTGTTTATAGATCTGGGTTTGTCTTTGCTCTTAGTGCCCTATCTGTTTGAAAAGTTTTTATATGCTGCACAACTCACCTAATGTAATGGAGCCATTCTGTCCTACTTGAAGCATATAAGTGGTATTGTGTGAACTGCAGAGGCACAGAAGGAGCTTAAAAGCCAATTTATAAAGAGGATCTGCCACAGCAGGTGGATGTGGCTTGGGCCATGGGGACAACAGTGTGCATCCCCTTCCCTGAAACTCAGAGGTGCTGACCTGCTGTGGCAGATCCTCTTTATAAATTGGCTTTTAAGCTTTTAGGAAGGTTGAGATGTGGGTTAGTAGCCCCCCAAGTACTATGTTTCCAGGGAAGGAGGAACAGGTTAGTGTTGTCCTCTTGAGTTCAGGCAGCCATAAACTAGAGAGCATGAAGACAAACCTTTATTTTTTTAGGTCTGAGACTGGTAATCAATCTCTGATTCTGCAAAACAAAACAAAACAATGTTTTTAGTTATGTTTTGTCTCCCTTCTTCCCCTCCTCATCC
>PVKA01032338.1:12277-25501 GCA_004027165.1 Ctenomys sociabilis
GAAAAAAAAAAAAGAATAAATGAGGTGATGTTCTTAGCAAAGCACTCAGCCAGCCCATTTGCATAGTAAATCTCAACTACATAAAAATATCCAGACTTGTCTCTGAAAACAGACTCATTTACACATGCATATTTTATTTTGTTTTCAGAAAAACAGGTTCTTATTCCATATAACTTTTTTTTTTTTTTTGGTCTTTTTGAGACAGGGTCTCATTATGCAGTTCAGGCAGGCCTTAAGCTCACTTTGTAGCTCAGGCTGGTCTCGAACTCACAACAATCCTCCTGCCTCAGCTTCCCAGTGCTGGGATTACAGGCCTGTGCCACCACGCCTGGCTTTTTCCATATAACTGTTTACAACTTGCTGTTTTCACTGAGCGCTGCAGCTTTAGCCTTGTAAGTCGTTGGTATATCTAGATCTAGCTCATTTTTATGTGGCATGCATTGTTCTGCTCTGTGGATACACGGAATGTGTTCTCCAAGCCCCATGGTTTTAGCCAGGCAGTTGGTTTCCAGTTATGTGTATCTTTTAAATAGCGCTGCCACTCATGACCTCACCTAAGATATTGGTGACCAAACATCTTAGCATTGGTCAGGAGCGTAGTTCTGAGCTTGGTGGCAGAGCGTGCTCTTGACATGCAGGCGTGGGGCCCTCAGTTCAACCCCCAGCCTCAAAAAGAAAAAAACAATGCCTGAATTTCAGCCTCGTAATGAATAGGCCTGGGTTTAGAGATGCACACCTGTAATCCTAACACTGAGGCAGAGGCGGTATTAGAAATTCAAGGCTAGCCTGCCCTATACTGCAAGACCCTGGCTGAAACAACAAACAAAAAAAGTGAATAGATATTCTTTTAAGAGCCAGCTCTTCTAGTTTGCCTTCAAGTCAAACTTTCTTTTCTTGGTGGAACTGGGGATTGAACTCAGGCCCTTGCGCTTGCCAGGCAAGCACTGATTCTACTGAGCTGTCTCCTTGGCCCCAAAGCCAAACATTCATATTTTCTAGTATTTCCTATCTTAAGGATCTGTGATGTCCTAATAGAAGGTGATGGTTTGATGTTTTTTGCATTGTCTTTAAAATGATTTTAGAGGGGTTGGGGAAATGGCTCAGGGGAATAAGCACTCCCCTGGCAAGCCTGAGTTCAATCCCCGGTTCCACCAAAAAAAAAAAAAAAAAAAAAAAAAAAAAAAAAAAAAAAAAAAAAAAAAAAAGACTGAAGAATAAATTATTCAGGCTTTCTATTTTATAAGACTAAATAGTCAGAAAGGTAAGAACATAGTCATCAATTTCATAGTGCCCTGTCAACTAGCAAATTATTTATGTCTTTTTTTTTAACCCAGGCTGGGGATTAAATCCAAGTCTTAGGCATGCTAAGTCTGTCCTCTACCATTGAGCTGCACCTCCTCCCTACCACTACTTGTTTTTTTTTTTCTACCACTACTTTTAGAGACTCACTATACAGTTGAGGTTGGCCATGAACTCACAGCCATTCTCCTGCCTCAACCTCTCAAATGCTGGAGTTATAGATGTGTGCCACTGTGCCTGGCTGTTTGGGTCTTTTTACAGGTTGGGTTTTTGTTTGTTTGTTTGCTTGTTTGTTTGTTATCTTTTTGAGCCAGGGTCTTACTATGCAGTTCAGGTTGGCCTTGAGGTCACTATACAGCCCAGGATGGTCTCAGACTTACATTGATCCTTCTGCCTGAGCCTCTCAAGTACTAGGATTATAGGCACACCTCACCACCTGTTTTACAGATCTTGTGAACCTTTTTATTTTTCATTTTAAGGGTAAAGAGATAGCTAATCAGTAGTTGGTCAGCTTTTTCTGTAAAAAAAAGGCCAGCGCGTCATTATTTTAGGGTTTGTGGGCCATGTTTGTCCTTGTTAACAGTTTTGCCTTTGTAGCTGGAAAGCTGTCAGATGATACCTCAGTAAACAAGGATGGGTTCAAAAAAGTTTTTATGTATACAGTTCTTAAAACACAACCAAAACATTTTATATAGAAAAACAAGGGACTGGGGAGATGGCTCAGTACAATAAGTGCTTGTCTGGCAAGCGCAAGGACCTGAGTTCAGTCCCCAGTTCCACCAAAAAAAAGAAAAGAAAAACAGGCAGTGGAACTGAACTTGGTAGCATGAAGGATCGCTGTGAGTCCAAGATCAGCTTCCACATCATAGTGAGTTCAAGGCCAGCTTGTGAGACCTGCCTGTGCCAAGTGTGCTGACCACACTAAAGCCAGCAGTGTTTGCACATTCCATATGTGTGACTGAAAGAGTTTGAAAATGAACCAAATGGGCTTGAAAGCCACTTGGCAACAATCACACTGGGAAAATGAGTGACCGCAGCCTGTCCTTTCCTTCCCACAGAGATGTGGTATGGTGTGTTCCTGTGGGCACTGGTGTCCTCTCTGTTCTTTCATGTCCCTGCTGGATTACTGGCCCTCTTCACTCTCAGACATCACAAATATGGTAGGTTCATGTCTGTAAGCATCCTGTTGATGGGCATCGTGGGACCAATTACTGCTGGAATCTTGACAAGTATGTTAGACATTAAAATACCAGTCAAAAACGTTGAATGTGACTATTCACCTAATTTCAGAGCTACCTGAGTGGGATGTATAAACATGAGGGTCTTTTAACCCCTGATCCTAGTGCTCCTTTCTGGTCTGGCTATGACCTAACTGTGGTGCTGCAAAGTAGTGAAGCACTTCTAACACTTTAAGGGGGGTTACTTTGAGAGGAAAAGAATAATTTTAATGACAAGAATTCTTAGCTAGGTAGATACTAGTGGCACATGCTTGAGATCCCAGTACTGTGGGAGGCTGAGGCAGTAGAATCACAGGTTTAAATCCAGCCTGGGCAACTAAGCAAGATAGCACGACCATGTCTCAAAATAATAAAACAACTGAGGATGTAACTCAGTGCAAAGGCTCTGTCGGCAAGTCCCCCAATAACTCTCCCCAAAATAATATAAGCATGTTTAGAAAAGAATCTGATTTGAGAGCTAATTTGTGTTCAGGTAACTGTGTTCAGGTAATTGCCACCCCTACTCCTGCTGCCCCAGGGCATTTTTATTTTTTATTTTAAGAAAGGGTCTACAGGGTGTTCAGGGTCTCACTACTAGATTGGACTTGTAGTGATCTGACAGTTTACAGCTTCCCAGAGCTGGGATTATAGCCACATGCTACTACGTCCAGTCTCATTTGCTATCTCAGCGCTCCCTGGGGGCGGGATTGAACCTCCAGCCCCTGTGCCTGCTTGCAGGTGCTTTAATCCACTGGGCTATATGGCTGTCCTTTTTTTTTTTTTAAGGCAAGGACTCACCCTGTAGTCTAGGCTAGCCTTGAACTTGGAATTTGCAGTCCTGTCTCAGCCTCCCCAGTGCCACCACAGTGTCTGAGGACTTCTTTTTTTTTTTGGAACCAGGGATTGAACTCAGGCCCTTGCGCTTTTCAGGGAAGCACTTATTCCATTGAGCCATTTCCCTGGCCCCTAGACTTCTTGATTAACAGTTGGAGTAATATGGATACTAATATTTTCTTAACTTTTTAATCAATGTGTGTACTACATTATAGTTATACTTTTTTGGGGGAACTGGTACATGTATAAATCATATCTTGACCGTGTTTTTTCTTTCATTTTTAATTTTTTGCCAGCTCAGCCCACCCTGAGGGCAGGGCTGGCACAGCATGTGATGCTAGGGATTGAACCTTGGTCCCCTGTGCCTGCTAAGCTTACCTAAGCAGGTGCTTTAGACCACTGAGCTATCTTGCCAACACCTTTTTTTATGTATTTAATGCAGGGTCTACAAGGTTTCATTGTGTAGATTGGACTCGTAGTGATTCTCCTGTTTTTAGCCTCCCAAGTGCCACCATGCCCAATCTCAGTCTCTGTCTCAGCACGCCCCAGGGACAGGGCCAGCATGGCACAGTGGGGATCAAACCTCTGTCCCTGAACCTACCTAAGCAAATGCTTTAGTCTGCTGAGCTATCTGACTGGCCCACTGATCATATTTTATTTATTTATTTATTTATTTTTGTACCTGGAATTGAACTCAGACTTCACGCTTCCCAAACAGACACTGCACCATTGAGCTGCATCCCTGACCCACATCCCTGAACCATTTCTATTTTTGTATTTTTGCTTTAGGCTCATGGACAGGACATAATTACAGGGATGACAATAAGTTTAAGTATTTGTAAGCCCATACTTACATTTAAGTGAGTATACTTTATATATAGTAAAGTTCTAAGCAAGCAAAAAAGTTGTGTATATTAATAACCATAGTTTGCATTGGGTGTGTATAGTAGGTATATATTTAAACATAAATAAATTCATAAAACGTAGAAACATACATACTAATTGGAGGGAGTTTTTTTCTACTGTGAATTTAAATGTTTTTGTGTGTATGTGCTGGTTTTGTGTGTGTACTGGGAATCAAACTCAGCCGTGCGCTTGCCAGGCAGGTGCTGTACTGATGAGCTACATCCCCAGCCAGTGAGTTTAAACTTGGAGCTTCAGACAGGAATCTCCATTGGTATCTCTTGAGTGAATTATTTTTGTTTTTGAGACATGTCTGACTTTCTGTGTTTTAGTTTTTTGATTTTTTTATTTTCTTAGTTCCTTTTTCTTGTGACAGGGTCTCACCATATACTTCAAGTTGGCCTTGAACTCACTGTGTAACATAACCCAGGCGGGGCTCCAACTCACGCCAGTCCTGCCTCAGCTTCTCAAGTGCTGGGACTACAAGCAGTGTTGTGCCTGGCTTTGTCTATTCCAGTTGTCATTTACTGACTGTTGTAGATACTCTACTTTGGTGCTCACAGTGGTTTACTGGGCTCAGGACCTGTCTCAAGTTTTCTCAGCCATAATGCAGGACTAGTGCTGCCCACCACTCACCACTGAGTGTTGATTAAATGAGATAGTACAGCAATAAAATACTGAATGGAATACCTGACACATGGGAATGATGTTTATTTCTGTTTATCAATCTATGTTTATTTCTGTCTTTAAGGCTCTAGAATAGAGTTCATTCCCTTGTGGGGCTGTTTTGTTTTATTTTGAGACAGTGTCACTATGCAGTTTAGGCTGGCCTTGAGCTCACTACATCGCCCAGTATGCCCTCGAACTCCCAGCAGTCCTCCTGCCTCTGCCTGGGATCACAGGCACGAGCCACCAGGCCCAGCTTCCCTTGCCATTGCCATTTTCTCAGAGGCTCTTTCTTTTCTTTCCTCCATCATCCAGATTCCACCTTGGGGTGTGGTTCAAGTTCCTTAAGCTTCTTTCTCTCCAATCCACTCTTCTATGGGTGCTAAATTACAGATCGACCCAATGAAACATGTATTTTCAGATGTTAGAAACATCAAGCTTCAAACTTCTTACTGTCACTGGAAGTAGGCAACCAGCCTCGGGTTATGCATTGTTTCTTCCTCTTCCCTTCTCTTCCCCTTCCCTTCTCTTCCCTTTCCTTTTCTCTTTCCTTCCTTTCCCAAGTTATCATGGCCTTCTTAAATTTGCAGTTCTCCTGCCCTGGCCTTCTAAAATGCTGGGAATACAGACGTGCTACCATGCCCAGCTATTCTTTCTTATTGCTAAAATGTTTTGTTATATTTGCATATCACATTTATAAAATGCATAGGTGTAAATAAATAAGATAAAATGCATAGACATATTTGTGACTCGGGGGATCAAACCCATGGCCATATATGTGCTAAGCACATGCTCTACTGCTGAGCTATATCCCATGTGGATGTTTGATTGAAGGGTGGCGCATTATTTGTATCATTGAAAGTCTGTTCCTATCCCCAGCTAGATTTTAGAATAAGGGTTGCATCTTGTAAAACATAAAAGTGATCCCAAGCATGATGCCACATGCCTCTAATCTCAGCATTCGGGAGGCTGAGACAGGAGCATTGCCAAGGAGTTCCAGGCCAATCTGAACTGTATCGAAAGATCCTCTTTCAAAAATAAATAAATAAATAAATAACAACATAGAAGTACCCTAAAAGTAAATACTTGAATGAATGAGCACAGTGATCAAGGAGACTTTTGTTTGAATCATTGTGAGGGCATAGGGGTGGGGTGGTCGTCTGCAAATGTGAATTTTTTTTTTTTAGCTTTTCTTTATTTTTTGAATCTTTTCAAAGTAATTAAATATGAGTCTTCTTGGTATAGTGTTGAATACTTATAGCAATGCAGATCAACTTTTGGATAGATGTAGGTCTCGATTTCTAGAAGTTGCAATGATTAATGGTAATTAATGACACAGAAAACAGTGAAGGCAGCCTGTGCATTTTGGATTAATAGCTTTATGATTTAGAATTCTCTGGGTTGGGGCTGGGGAGATGGCTCAGTGGAATAAGTACTTCCCTGGCAAGCGCAAGGGCCTGAGTTCAATCCCCAGTTCTGCAAAAAAAAAAAAAGAATCCTCTGGGTCTTACCATGGCCGTATAGTTCAGGCTGGCCTTGAATTCACTACGTAACACAGCCTCAGCTGGACTCTGACTCAGCAATCCTCCTGCCTCAGCCTCCCAAGTGCTGGGATTTATAGGCATCCTACCACATTGACTTCTCGAACCCTTTCCATGAAGGGAACCTTGATATACCAGAAGATATAGCAGGATTCCCTTTGGTGTGCAATTTCAGAAGATTGACATTTATTGCCAAGAATGTGTTAGGTACTTCTTAGATGCTGGGTGCATAGCTAACTGGCATGGGAATAAAGAGATGTTTTTGAGTTCATGGGCAGGTTATGTGGGAATCATCTTTGCCATCTTTATTTGTTTTGTTTGTTTGTTTTTGCAGTACTGGGGATTACTCAGTACCTTGCACTTGCCAGGCAAGCACTCATTCTACCGAGCTATCTCCCCAGCCCTATTTCATCTTTATTGTTACCTCTAGATTATTTTACTCAGTAAGTTAGGACTCAAGGGGTCGGTGAGATGGCTTGGTAGAATAAGTACTTGCCTGGCAAGCACAAGGGCCTGAGTTCAATCCCTGGTTCTGAAAAAAAAAATAATTTAGAACTCAGTTTCAGGGAGTCCAGATCAAAAAGTTCATTTCAGTTCTGCAAACAATACAAAGAATACTTTAAAACTACTCAGCAGGTCCAGCAAAATAGTTCAGCGGACTAAGCACCTGCTTAGGCAAACACAGGGACTGGGGTTCAATCCCTGGCACTGCACCAGGGAGTGTTTAGCTGGCCCCCCAACCCAGGAAGTGGTGGTGCACACCTGTAATCCCAGAGCTGGGGAGCCTGAAAATGGGAGGATCACTCTGAATCTGAGCTGTACAGTGAGACCACGTACCAAAAATGTTTTTAAAAATAAATTTTATTTTTTTTATTTTTTATTTTTTTGTCTTTTTGAGACAGGGTCTCACTATGCAGTTCAGGCTGGCCTCAAGCTCACTTTGTAGCTCAGGCTGGTCTCGAACTCACAACAATCCTCCTGCCTCAGCCTCCCAAGTGCTGGGATTACAGGCATGCGCCACCACGCCCGGCCTTAAAAATAAATTTTAAAAGAAAGAAATTGTCATCCATGTAGATGAGTCATGGCCATTGCTTAACCAATTTGCTCTCTGTGAAAGCCTGAGAGAATGTTTTCTTTCCATGTGATACTCCTTAGGCACATCCTACATCATCAATCACATTCCTCTGTGGCCCGATAATCTCCTTGATCAGAAAATTTGGGACACAACTGAGTTACATAATGTTACAGTACAGGTTCTCCTGTGTCCTGAGTCCTCACTGTCTACCAAAATTACTTAGATAAGATTTCATGTATGCATCTTGCCCTCTGAATAACTACTGTGAAGACAACAATATGCAATGTATTAATTATTGTAACTCTCCTACTAACCTGTTCTGAATATGTTTCATTACTATTTTATCTTTTTTTCTCATTAAAATGAATAAAAAATTCATGAGAAAAAAAAAAAAAAAAAAAGAAAGTAAAACTACTCATTTGGAAGAACCGGGAACAAAACATCCTGTAGTATTTAAATTTTAATGGAAAAAAGCTTCAATATTCCCCACGTAGTAGAATTGTGTGTTATTTCCATCATTCTGTTAACTTTGACTTTTTTCTTCCTGACGCCCTTCAATTTTGAATCAGGTGCCGCCATTGCCGGAGTGTACCGAGCAGCGGGGAAGCAGATGATCCCCTTCGAAGCCCTCACTCTGGGCACCGGACAGACTTTCTGTGTAGTCGTGGTCTCCTTCTTGCGGATTTTAGCAACTTTGTAGCATACACTTCTATGCTGCAAGGTGGAAAGAAGATATGATAGGATGTAGTGTTTGCTTAGTTCTTCACTTGGAAGAAGAGGGACATGAACAGCTTAGCCCTGTCATCAGTTCGAAGCTCCAGGCGTTGGAGATCTTTGCCAGCTCCAGCCCTTCTCAGCCAAAACAAAGCAAGTTTCCGTGGCTTTCTCATCTGCAGATTCTCATTTCAGAGTTTTCCACACACATTTTTAACCAAGCCAAGCCAATGCCTCTGCTACCCCACTGCCCTGGAGTTTGCCATATTTTGTAAGAAAATGTAATGGCTTGCATTTCAGGAACTGTAGCAAATACTGGTTTATTTCAAGTGAGCAAAGTATACTGTAGTTAATCGAATCTTGATTAAAATTTAGCAAACTCTCCTTTTGATACATCCTAATGATAGTAAATCAGTAGGAAAAACAGACAGGTTTTGGTTGAATGTAACTCTGAGAACAGCTTTGATGCACTAGTGCAGAAGAAGGGAAATATAATCCAGGTAAGGCCTCGAGGCCACCATTAAAGAAAAAGAGCTGGCTACCAAGAACAGGACCTCTTACAGACCTCTGATTATTCATTAGGTTTTAGGAGATATGAATTTGTTTTATACATTTGATCAAAATGAGCTAGCTAAATCCCTTTTCCCTTTTTTCTTTTCTTAAGGGATGAGGTCTTACGTTGCCAGAGTGACCCCAGCTCTTGGGCTCAAGTCATCCTTCTGTCTCAGCCTCCCAAGTAGTGCGTGCCATCACACATGGTTGAATTTTAGAATTTATTTTGAAAGAATTTCAATGTGAGGTTGGGGATGTAGCTCAGTGGTAGAACACTTGCTTAGCCTGCTTGAGGCCTCAGTTTAATCCCCAGCACTACAAAAGTAGAATTCCCATGCCACCTTTTACTGTGGCATGTAAATTCTATTTATTTGGCTTCATTAGAAGCACACATACTCTATTCAGTAGCTTGATTGGGAATTCTTAGCTAGATTGATTATGATACTCTGGCTATTGAGCACAAATAAAGATACTTCCAATATTCTGTTAATAGTTTTTCTTAGTAAATATTTTTTTAGATGGCTCCTGTGAGAAGTGCAGCTGAAGCTGGAGTTCATGGCTGTTGATTGCTCAGTGTGTTTACCTGGCAGTAGCTCTTGAGCCCACTGTTGCAGTATTTGAATATCAACTCCCAGAAAGTGCCTCAAAGTTGCTTTTCAGTGGTGGCCCTACTCTGCTCTGTACATTTTTATTCAAGAGAATTTATAATATTAAAGAGAGTTAAATATCAATTTTTTTTTTAAACTTGGTTTTTATGTATTTTAATTTTTATCCTACTGCCTAGCTTTTTTTTTCATTGGAAGGCCTGAAAACTGTGACCTTCAAAGGGGGGAGCATTGGAAAAATGAAGCAATTTGATCTTTGCCCCCTGAACTTTTGCATGTAGAATACAATCAATGTTGTTGTTGCTGTCTATTAATTAATTGTAGTAATTAGCTTTTGGTGATTAACATTCTTAAGAGTTTTCGTTATGAGGCTAAAGCTCACAACCCCTAATGTTATATATACATGAATTTATTCCACTTAGACAATATGCACTCTGGCTTCTAATTTTTTTTTTTTTTTTTTTTTTTTTTTTTGTGGAATCGAGGATTGACCTCAGGCCCTTGCGCTTGCCAGGGAAGCACTTATTCCATTGAGCCATCTCCCAGGCCCCCCTGGCTTCTAATTAAAAGCCAGGAAAATCAGTTTGCCAGGGAAAGTTGCCAAGAAAATTGCACAGAAATAAATAATAGAGAAAAATTAAAAATTACAAAGAGATCGGCAGAATTAATTAGACATTTCCCCCTGCCAGTTGGACCATTTGTCATAATTACACTGACATCAGATTAGGTCGAAAATTGAGTGCAGATAAATGTCCTTTCAACTTCCCTAACAAGAGTTTTAACAAAAAAATTTAAAGATTATAGTTTTCAGTTGAAATAGCTGTGATTTTAAAAAGTATATTTAAGTTTAAGATGTAGAGTAATGGGGCTGGGAGATAGCTCAGTAAAATAAGTGCTTTCCTGGCAAGCGCAAGGGCCTGAATTCAATCCCCAGTTCTGCTAAGAAAAAGATGTATCATTACAGGAAGTGATTTGATGATTTCCCACTAGTGATCTCCTCACCTAAAACATTATTTAGGGTATAATCTTACAAAACAAACACGGGGCCTGTAGGTGGTGGGCCCTTCCCTCTGAAGCTTTTCAAATATATTGATCTATGAAGAATATGTGAAGTTATTTTTATTTTAAGTTAAGACAGAAGTTTACAAATTTTGGAAAGTGAAAAAGTAAACAGATGTTTTCATCTGTTTGGTGGTGGTGTACGTTCTGACTATCCACTCTTTCTAAAACTTTAAATATAAAATGTACCTTTGAGTAACTGAGTGTTTCACCCATCCCAGTCTGTGAAGCATTCTCTTGTGAATAATTGTGTGCAGACTGGGAGAGCTGTGCAGCTTGCAGTGTTTTCAGGGGGAAGTTGGAACGATAGCGGAACATGCATTCCACTTTGATTTTCTGGAGCCAAGAGATGACTCAGTAGAATAAGCGCTTCCCTGGCAAGCAGGAGGGCCTGAGTTCAATCCCCAGTTCTGCAATCACAACAAAAAAGCTATGCCACTTTAGTTTTCTGTCTCTTCTGCCTTCCGACTAGCTCCCATTGCCTGCTTGTTTTTTTTTTTTTTTTTCTTGTCTCAAATACTGATTTATTTTTAGGTGGTTGGTCAGATGGGAGAATAATAGCACTTGGGTTTAAACACTTTTGTAGTTCTTGAGATTTTTGCCAACAGTTGTCTTAAGTGACATCTACTACTGCCCCTGCCTATGCTTCCACTTGCCCTTTTTTTTTTCTTCTACTTTCTCTTCTCTCCCTCCCTCCTTACTTCAAGGAGCAGGAGGCAGCCTCCAACCATAAAAGCTTGATTGGAGCTTGATTCTCATAGGATTTTGGGGGGAAAGCATTTTTTGAAACCAATTGCAGATACAAGTGCATAAGAAACAGTACATAAGAAAGCTGTGTCTGTGCTTGTTTCATGCGGCAAGAGACTGGAAATGTTTGAAGCACAAGAGAACACTTCATGCTTTTCATCTTTATGTTAAGTTTTTAAAGTTTCCTCTGAGGCTGTCCTGCCTGCTCTGATCTGAGTCACGATCTCTGTCTACCCCCTCCCTGGGGCTGAGTCACACTGTTGGTCCCTGCAGCACTGTCCCCTCCCTGGGGCCGGCACCAGAGTGTGAGGCCCTGTGATCTGGTGTCCGTGTCCGTGTCCGTGTCCGTGTCCGTGCAGAAAGTCTGCCTGGGAATTCACATTTCTTTTTCGTGCACTCTGTGAGGCTGGTTGTGACCAAAATCAGCTTTTTTTGTATTAGGTTATTTCACTAACTGCTGCAGTCAAAATGATCAAATCTTTGTACAATAGAAAAGTATTTAAATTTTATTTTTCTACTGACATTTCTAATTCTAATGTAAATGTTTAACAATAAAGAGTTACTTAAAACTGAGTTGGAATTGCATTTCTTTTTCAGTGGCCAATAAGATTTCATCTTTTGTAATAAAGCTTTTTTAGTAAATCTGTGTCTCTTTACTATTCAACTTTTTACTGATTCCTAGAAAAATTCTTGTTGAAAGATGTAAATTATAATTGTTTTGAGTTTATCTTTTGAGACAGGTTCTTGCTATGTAGTTCAGGTGGGCCTTGAACCCACAAACTGGCCTCAAATTTCCAACAATCCTCCCATCTCAGTCTTTCATAGCACTTAGATTACAGGCTTGTAGCACTGTGCCCAGCTTCCAAAAAAGCATTTTATGATTCTACACAGGTAACTGAATACTGATAATAGGGTGTAAACATTTTGTTATCACGATAGTAAATCCACCTACTAATACCCTCAAGGACACAATCTCTGTTCTGCCATTTTCAGCAGATTAGATTGTTCAGTGTTTGGTAGGGGTCCTAGCCCATTCGTTTTTTAAAAAGTTTGAGATCCAACAGAATAAAGCACTCAAATCTTATATTCATCTGCGTAATTACATTTAGATATCGCCACTCTTCATCTGTGGTATCTCCAGACAGATGAAGAGCAGGGGCACACAGTTCAGCTGGATGCCCCCAGTTGTGTACCCAGGACACAGTGGTAGGAACTTGCAATTCCCCAAGCGAGGAAAACCACACTCAGAAGTTGAGCGCAGATGAAGGGCAGGCAGAACCCCAAATAACAGCCATGTTGGAAGGAATGACAAACCAGGAGTGAACAGAGGGAATTAGTACTGTACTATCAGCCTGCGGAGCCCTGACTAAGGAGCCAGTTGTGTGGTTCCAGCTCTCTCTGAACTCAATATTGCCAGGTTTTTCAGTGTTTAAGAGAAGCTGAAAATCTAGAGTGTTTTGAATTACTCACTTTTATTCATTGATTCAGATGCTTGGAATTGACTCAGTACCTGTCAAATGCCATGTGCCCATTCTACCAGTGAGCTATACTCCAGCCTAGTTTTAAGTTAGTGTAACTATTTTAAATTTAGTTTAAATTCATGTAAAAAAAAAAAAATCTTCATGGGAAACTACGTATTTTTAAAATTGGGTTTGGCCTGCTGACCTTTTTTATTTTCTTTTACTGCACAGAAAAATTTCCAGTACACATGTAGATAAGCAGCACATCAAATTTAAGCATTGCAAGCTGGCCAAATAGTTCAGCAGAGGGGCCAGGGAGATGGCTCAGTGGAATAAGCGCTTCCCTGGCAAGTGCAAGTGAGTTCAATCCTGGGTTCCGCAGGAAAAAAGAAAAGCCTATAAGCAGGCACAAGGGCCAAATTTTGATCTCTGGGCCTGCTGTGTGGGCCCTGACTCTAGGGCACCCTGAGATAGCAATTTGAGACTGTGTGGTGGTGTGCACCTATAATCCCAACAGACAGATCACTAGTCTGATCGTATTTTTTTTTTTTT
>PVKA01032339.1:0-25398 GCA_004027165.1 Ctenomys sociabilis
ACATGAATGAGTGTTGGACTTTGTCAAAGGCTTTCTCTGCATCAATTGAGATGATCATGTGGTTTTTAGATTTCAGTCTATTAATATAGTGTATTACATTTATAGATTTTCAAATATTGAACCATCCTTGCATCCCTGGGATGAATCCTACCTGGTCATGGTGTATGATCTTCTTGATGATTTGCTGTATTCTATTTGCTAAGATTTTATTGAGTATTTTTGCTTCTATGTTCATGAGAGAGACTGGCCTGTAGTTCTCCTTTTTGGTTGTGTCTTTCCCTTGTTTTGAAATCATTATAATACTTGCCTCTAGAAATGATTTTGGGAGGACTGTTTCCTTTTCAATTTCATTGAAGAGTTGGAAGAGTGTAGGGATTATATCTTCTATAAATTTCTTGTAGAATTCAGCTGTGCATCCATCAGGACCTGGACTTTGTTTGTTGGTGGGCTTTTTATTACGTTTTGTATTTCACTGGCTATTATTGGCTTATTGAGAGTTGTCATATCTTCTTGGTTCAGTTTTGGTAATTTGTACCTTTCAAGGAATGTGTCCATTTCTTTTGTGTCTTCTATTCTGTGAGCATAAAGATTCTCTAAGTATCTATTGATAATCTTCTGGATTTCTGCTGGGTCTGTGGTGATTTCATGCTTTTCATTCCTTATTGCATGTACTTGAATTTTTTTCTTTCCTCTTTTTGATGAGGTTGGCTAGAGGCTTATCAACTTTATTTAGGCTTTCAAAGAACCAACTTTTTGATTTGTAGATTCTTTGAACTGTTTTTTTTTTTCATCTCAATTGAATTAATTTCTGCTCTAATCTTTATGATTTCTTCCTCTCTTTGTGATCTGGATTTTGTTTGCTCTTCTTTTTCTAGTTGTTAGAGGTGCAACATTAGGGTGTTTATTTGTTCCCGGTCTGTTTTCCTCATGTGTGAGTTTATAGGTATGATTTTCCCTCTAAGAACTGCTTTCATCGCATCCCAAAAATTCCTGTAAGTTGTGCTTAAATTTTCATTGAATTGTAGATATTGTTGAATTTCTTGTTAAATTTCTTTTGTGACCCTTTGATTGCTGAGTAGGGTGTTGTTTAATTTCCATGAATTTAGCAGGTTTTTCTATTTTCTTTCGTCATTTACTTCCAGTTTCATTCCACTGTGGTCAGATAATATGCATGAGATAATTTCTGTTTTCTTGCATATAGTTATGAATGACCTCTGGACTAGTATGTGGTCTATTTTGGAAAATTACCCGTTGTGCAGCTGAAAAAATGTGTATTCAGCTGTGGTTGGGTGGAACACTCTGTATATGTCCACCAGGTCCATTTGTTCCAAGCTCTGGTTCAGTTCTGGTACTTCCTTGCTAATTTTTTGTCTGGTTGATCTATCTTTTTGAGATAAGGGTGTGTTAAGGTCTCCTGCTAAGATTTTGTTCTTTAAAAAAAATTGTGTTCTTAGACAGTAAGTTTTTCATGTCCATTAAGATTTGTCTTACATAGTTGGGTGCTCCTGTGTTTGGTGCATAGATATTTATGAGTGTTACCACTTCTTCAATTTTTCCCCAGACCAATATATAGTGGCTTTTGTGTTGTTTGATCCTTCTTGGTTTGAAGTTGAGACTGTCTGAGAACAGAATTGCTACTCCTGTTTTTTTCTGAGGTGCTGGGTCATGTAGTATTGTTTTCCATCCTTTGACTTTGAGCCTATGAATGTCCTTTTGAGTTAAGTGTGTTTCTTGTACACAGCATATTGTTGGATTTTGTTTTCTAATCCACTGTGTCACTCTATTTCTCTTAATTGGTGAATTGAGTCCATTTACATTGATAGTTATAATTGAAAAGTGTTGACTTATGTTTGTCATGATATTTGCCTCCTGTTGTTTAATCCGTTGTATCCTGTGTTTAATTGTGTCCTGTTTAGTGGTTTCCTTTCATTCTCATTCATGGAGTTCTGGTCATTGTGGTCTTTAGAACATCTTTCAGCAGCCTGTGAAGGGATGGCTATGTCATCATGAAATTCTTTAGTTGTTCTTTGATGGAGAAGTATTTCACTTCTCCATCAAACTTGAAAGAGAGTTTTTCAGGGTATAATAGTCTGGGCTGGAATTTGTTTTCATGCAAGACTTGAAGAACTCTGCTCCATGCTCTCCTTGCCTTCATTGTTTGTGTAGCGAAGTCGGCTATAATTCTGATGGGTTTTCCTCTAAATGTGATCTACTTCTCTCTAGCAGCTTTCAGTATATTATTTTTGTATTGGATTTCTGGGATCTTGACTATTATATGTCTCGGGGTGTTTTTACTTGCGTTGAAGTTATTTGGTGTTCTGTATGCTTCAGTTACCTGAATGTTGGATTGTTTCCTCATATTTGGGAAGTTTCTGCAATTACTTCTCCCCAAATTCTTTTTATGTCATTTGTATTGACTCCTTCATTCTCATTGATACCAATTAATCTCACATTGTTCATCCTAGCATCATGTTGCAGGTGATGGATCATTTTTTCCTGCATTCTCATTGTTTTTAAGAGATCCTTTCTCACCTTTTCACTAGCTACACCAGCGTCTTCAATATCTGAAACTCTGTCTTTGCTTTCACTCAAATGGTTTTGTAAACTCATGATTGATATTTTTAGTTCTTGTATATCTCTTTGACTCTGCTTCATGCCTTCTATTTCTTTTCTGTATTGCTCATTCTAGGAATCCATCATATTTCTGATCTTCTCTATTTTTTATCAATGTCTTCTTTAGAGGTAGTTATTCTTTTTCTGCAGAGTTTCTTCCAAGTTGGGTTTCCTCTGCATATTTCCGGACTTGTTTCTGTATTTCAGATGCTATGATTTCAAAGAATTCTTTTTTTTCAAAGAATTATTTTTTGATTTCAGAACTTATTTCTGCTTTGAGTTCCTCATGACCCTTCTGCTGTTGTTTCTTTGCTTCAGACACTGTTAATTCATATGTTTCAGCTGGAATGGTGATCTCTGCACTTGTTCTGGGTGAGCATTGGTTTTCCCCCAGATGTTTCTGCATTTTATTTTTTATTTCAGATGTTATGTATTCAGATATTTCTTTTTTTATTTCAGGAATTAATTCTCATCTGAGTTCCTCTATACCTTTCTGCTGTTGTTCCTTTACTTCTGTACCTGTCAGTTCATTCATTTCAGCTGAGCTAGTGTCCTCTGCACTTACTGGTGGACTTGAGGCCTGAGATTGCATTGTTCTCCTTGTGTTTGTTGTCATTTTGTATAGCACTGACCTCTGACTTCTGGTGTAGAGCTTTGGTGCAGCTATAACCTTAGCATGTAATGAGATTCGGGTGCCAGTCTATTAAGTGTGAGATTATCCAGTTATGCCTAACCTGGATCTAGCTGTTGTGTTCAGTTCCTTTTTGCTACGGCTCCTATGGTTCCTCTCTGTGGGTTCCCTGGTCAGGAGAGCATGAACCGAACCAGAATGCAGAGCGAGTAGTGAAAATTCCCACTATCTTGACTGGCTTTGGGCCGAGGATCCAGAAAGTTGACGGAGTCTGCCCTGGTGTCTCAGGCAGGTTGCTCTCTAGGTGGGCGGGCCTGGGCTTTGGTGGGTCCACTGGGCTCCCAAAAGGATAGTGGATGTTCTTATTCACCGGGTAGACTGTGCTGAGTCAGCCAAGCTGTGCTGGGTCCGGGCCATGGGTTGGAATTGGAGAAGGCTGGGAAAGGTCCCTTCAGTGCAGTGTGGAGGGCCTGGAGCTCTCACTCACTGGCTGAGCTGCACTTGGGTCTGGGGCCGGGGGGTGGGCCCATTTTAATATTTAAGATGAGCATTTTTTTGTGGTACCAAGAATTGAACTCAGGACCTTGCACTTGCCAGGCAAGCGCTTATTCTACTGAGCTATCTCCCCAGCAAGATGAGCATTTTTTTAAAAAAATGAGTTAACAGTTGACTTTCCTATACCACACATTCTATATGTAGTTCAATGTTTTGTTTTATTGAAACATAGTCTCACTATATAATCCATATTACAAGTGAAATCACTACATAGCTCAGGCTCAAATTCATAGGAATACTCCTGCCTCAGCCTTCTAAGTGCTGGGATTACCCAGGCCTGGCTGTTCAGTGTTACTTATTATTTTTTTGGGTGATCCAACCTAGGATCTTGCATATGCTAGGTATACACTCTATCATCTGCTTATGCTGTCAGCTCAAAGTATGGCTTGTTTTCCCAACTGAATGCATCTGTGATTTCCACTCCTGTAGATTCACTTTTTTTTCAGTACCAGAATTGAACTCAGAACGTTGCATTTGTCAGGCAGGTGCTTATACCACTGAGCTATCTCCCCAGCTCAGATTCATTCTTTTCCACTCTGCAGATCTCTTGTCTTTTGCCTTCAGCCAGCCAAACTAAGTTCTGTGTTTTCTGATCCTTTGGAGTATTTTATCATTCTTTATCTTAACTGTAAGATTATTACTCCTTGGGTTTGAACCTTTAATTTATGTCTAACCAAGAGAAGTTGCTCATTAAAAGTTATCTAGGTCTTATTTATAAGTTTTCTCAGTATGACATTATTAGTAATTTTTTTTCTATTGATACAGGGTTTCATGATGTACTTCAAGCTTGCCTTGAACTCACTGTGTCACCCAGGCTGGCCTCAGGCTCAAATCGATCCTTTTCCCCAGTGCTGGGATTCCAGGCATGCACCACTCACTGTGCCTCACCCTTATTAGTAATTGGATTGTGAACATCCGTGTGAGTTTAATGCTAGATTTTTGGTTATGTAACTTGGAGCACAGCATCTGTTGGTGTACGTGTGGTGGAGGTTGGGTTGGCACCCAACATCCTAAAGTGGTTGAGTCCATTATAAAAGATGATGGTGGTTTGGGGAGATAGCTCAGTGGTCTAAGCACCTGCCTGGCAAGCATAAGGACTGGGGTTTGATCCCGGGTATCACATGCTGAACTGGCTTTCTGTAGAGCTGGCCACTGAAAATGGGTATGGTGGCACATGCCTATAATCCCAGCACTAGGGAAGCTGAGACAGGATGATCACTATGAGTCTGAGCTGTGTAGTGAGACCCTGTACCAAATAAATTTAAATAAATGAATAAATAATTTTTAAAAGATGATGGAGTAGGCTGGGGAGATAGCTTGGCAGCATAATCCCTGGCCCCACATGCCATGCTGGCCCTGGAACCCCTTGTGGTGGCACACGCCTATAATCCCAGCACTGGGGAGGCAGACACAGGTAGATCACTATAAGTCTGAACTGCATAGTGAGACCCTCTATCAATAAAAATTTTAAAAAGTTAAAAGATGATGGAGTATTTGCATAACACAAACACACATCCTCTTTTACACTTGAAGTTGCCTCTAGATTGCTTATGATCCCACATACAATGCAAGTGCCATGTAAGTAGTTGTCATACGTACTGTTTCAGGAAGAATGATGGGGATGACTGTGTGTGTATGTTCAGGATATACATAACTTTTTTCTGGGCAGTTTTGATTCATGGTTGGTTGAATCTTCATCTGTAGAACCTGTGGACACAGAAGGCCAGCTGTACATTCACACTTTGGAATGTACAGTGAGACCCTGACTCAAAAAAAAGGTGGAGGAGTGGGCTGGGAATAGCTCGATGTGAAGGCTCTCAATTCAATTCCCAGTACTGCAAAATAAAAATTAATTAAAATTTAACAGCAAACAAAAGGAGGACAAAATGACAACCAGGGCTGCATAAGCCTAGGGGGAAATCACCTTGGAGCAGACCTTGATTGCCCTTTACCTAGAGAGAAAGCCCTTGTGTGTGACAGGTGGCCACCTTCCTCTTGCTGCCTGTGGGCTGCCCTTACGGTCTTCCCCCCCTGCAGTGTGCAGAGCCTCCCCCCAGAAGGGGCAGGGGTGTGTGGCCATCAAGAGCCTTAACGAGTTGGCAGATCAGAGCCCCAGCACCACACTTGTGCAGAATCTCCCATCTCTGATGGGTTGACAGGGCCTTGCCTGGCCACTGTCTGCTGCATGAGAGAGGACTTGAGGACCCTTGGAAAGTTTGTCAGGGAGGAAGAAGCCGAAGAAGTGGGAAGCAGGATCAGGCTCAGTTTGTGGTATGGACTGTTACTAGGAAAGAGGGGGCGGGGCAGGGAGCCAGTCCCCAGGTGTGTTGTGGAAACAAGAGCTGTTTCAGGGAAAACAGAGCTTAAACTGAGGGAATGCCATGTCTCGGGGCATTATGCAGAGCTCCCAGAAGGAGGGCTTGCATCCCCCCACCATGGTGGCAAGCCCCTGGGCTTGGCCAGACTCTGGACCAGCGGTGGGTCAGGATGGTTCCATGCAGAAATAGATCACAGGTTTTTACTAGCAGAACTCGGGGGGCAACTGGCATGGTGGCACACACCTATAATCCCAGCATTTGCAAGGCTGAGGCAGGAGTATTGCTGAGAGTTCAAGGCCAGTCTGGACTACATAGCAAGGCATTGTCTCAACCCTCAAAAATGAGGGTGCCTGCTGGGATATTGTTCCAATTTTCTAATTTTTGGAAGTAAGGCTGGGATGAAATCAGACTGACATCTTGACAATTTACAATGGTGAGGGACCCTGAGAGAGCAACTAGACTGGAGCATTTAACCTGAATATAGTGACCAGATGATTTTAAGGCATTTTTGATAACTAGTTTTGGAGTAACATAGCTGTGGCAGTTATGTTTACAAAGATTCCTTCTTGGACTGGGTGTGGCAGCACACACTGATAGTCCAAGTGCCCATAAAATTGAAGCAGGAGGATCATAAATTTGAGGCCAAGCTAGGCGATTTAGAGAGACTCTGTCTCAAGAACAAACAAAAAGCCAAAAAGGATTCCTTCTCTTTCAATGATATGTGCTGAGATGTTTGTGAATGAAGTAATATAATGTATGGGAGTTTCTTCAAAATATTCATTGGGGAGGAGGAGCAGGAGGAAAATGTTGAATAAACAAAAGCCGTTTAAATTGTTTTTAAACTTGAACCTAACAAACCCTGTTCTAGCAAGTCATCTGTTGATCCTGTCTGTTCTTTCTTCTTTCCAGCTCCAGGTCAACTCCCCAAAATGGAGAACCCACCCTGGGCATCCTTTTATTTGTGGCCAGGCCCAAGGAGGTGCCAGCACACTGGTTTAGAGAACAATTCTGCCAGGTGTGCTGTAAGCCCAGTAACTTGGGAGGCTGAGACAGGAGGATGGCAAGTTTGAGACCAGCCTGGGCAATTATGCAAGACCTTGCCTCAAAATAAAGACTAAGAAAGGTTGAGGATGTAGCTCAGGTAGTAGAGTGCCCCTGGGTACAATCCTATCCTTAAAAAAAAAGTTTGAGACCTGTACCACGAGCTCAAAATTGGATGCAGCTACTGAGTGACTAGAAAGTTCCTGGGCTTCTCTGCATCTCGGTTCCCTAATCTGGGAAGCAGGGAGAAAAAGAATAATATACCTTGAATGCTCTTACAAGGATTAGACGCCCCTGATGAGAATTTATTGAATGACTCCTGGATGAGTAAAAGTGTACAAGAAGATTATTACAGAATCTCTAATATTTTTATTGTCTTTTTACCTTGTTTTGTTTGAGACAGAGTGTTGCTACTTAGCCCAGGCTGACCTGGAATTCACAGTGACCTCCTGGGATAGCCTCGTGAGTGCTGGGATTACAGGCATCTGCCACAATGACCCAGCTATAGTCTTGTTTTGGAAAAGTATCCAGTAGTTTTAACATACTTAATTTTCAAAGAAAATCCTAGAACTAGTTAAAATGTGCCATCATGTAAAATAAATGACTTAATTTACATTTTGTTTGGGGTCTTATTTGCCATACTTAAAGTGGCATCCTGAAGAATTTATTCAGGAAACTTATTTAGCATTGACTTTTTTGTGTTTTGTAGTCTGAAACTTCAAAGACTTCCTAATGAGAAACATAGAATTTTTAACTTTTGGCTATTTTGAAAAGATTGGATGCTTACCATAAAACAGGAGTATTCTTTTCTATGCTTAGTTAATTAAAAAGAATCAGCCAGGTGTAGTAGCTCACACATGTAATCATGTAGTCCCAGCTGTTTGTGAGGCTGAGACAGGAGGAACAGAGGTTTGATGCCAGCCTGTGTAACTTAGCAAGAACCCGTCTCAAAGTAAAATATTTTTAAAGGGGCTGAGAAGTAGCTCAGTGGTAGAATCCTTGCTCCACATGCACAAGTTGCTGGATTCTATCCCCAGCACTGTAATTATTGTTATGTTTTTGTGTAGGGTCTCACTACACAGCTGGGACTCATAGTCATCCTCATGTTTTCATTGTCCCCAGCAGCTGGGATTGCAGGTGTATGCCACCATGCTCCAGCTCCATCATGGCATATGGTACTGGGGATCAAACCCCAGTCCCTGTGCTTGCCTAAACAGGCGCTTAGTCCACTGAGCTATCTTGCCGGCCCTTATAAAATTTTTTTTTGTTCTTCAATTTAGATTTCATTTTAGGTTGGCAATATAGTTCATTGGTAGAGCACAGGCCTAGCATGCATGCATGCAGCCCTGGGTTGTCTCACTAGGACTGAAGGAAAAAAAAAGATTGCTGTCTAAAGCTTCTAGGCAGAAGTATATCCACCCCCACTCCCAGCACTGGGGATCAAACCTAGGGCTTTTGGATAGAGTTACATCTTTATCACTTTTTGCTTTTTAACATTGAGTCAGGGCCTCCCTGAGTCCCTCAGTTTCCCTGGCTGGGCTTGATTTGGCAGTCCTCCTGCCCTAGCCTCCCAGAGTGTTGGTATACCACCATTCTTAACTGAGGCCTGGCCATTCTTAAATTTTTCAATAAGAAATATGCACCAAAACAGTGGTTTTGCTTATGAAAGTCCTTTCACAAGCATAAACTTTAGTTGAAGCTCAGAATTTGAGCCCCAGAAGAATGGTACCTTGTCCTGCTGGGTGCTAGGAGTTGAAAGAAGGGGCTCAGAAGCAAGGTCTTTCTGTCCTCCCTCTGCACCTCTTTATCTTGCCCCTTTTGTCCCTCAAGGTGAGGTAGTGAGACTGGAATTCCTTTTTACCCTAGGAGGTCACAGAAGTGAGAACTGTCTCCCACAGCACCAGCTGTATGCTGGACTCTTATTTTACATGCCCGGAACTTCTATGTGAAAGCAAGCCCAAAACGGCTCTGGCATTCCTTTCTGATGTGTCATGGGACCCTCACTCCAGAGGGGCCCTAGCTCACACCAAGGGGAAAGAATGTGGTGAGGGGCCAGAAAAATGTGGGGAGACAGGCTTTGGGTTTGCCTTTGGCCTGTCGCATCAGCTCACAGCCCTGTGGTCCAGTCCTCTTCTTGCCCAGCTGTCCATGCTCATCAAAGCTGAGCATTGATGAAGACACTTTCCCGGATGCCAGCTCCTGTGTCATGTGAAATTATAGGAATGTTGGCCTTGCCCCTTCTGGTGGAGCAGGAAAGAGTGCACTTCTCTTCCGCTGCAGTTTTTGAAAACTTGGTGTAAATGTTGCACCACAGAAAGATACAGCCTCTCTTAAGAGGGCCCCTTGGTGGAGTCCCTGGAGGGGACTAGTCCCAGCTGTGGAGGCCCCAAACTTGGCCTGTCAGTTTGGCCAGAGGGCTGTGCCTCTGGGAAACTAAATCATGCCATGTGGATTCAAAAAGACTGATGATATAATGCCACCAATAAGGCTGTCAGTATGGAAGATGCACTATGGCTTGGCACCCATTAGACAGCCTTTGGAAGGTATAGGGGCTGGGTGTGTTCCTCCTGGTAGAGTATGGACTTAGCATGTGTGAAGCGTTGGGTTCAGTCCCTGGCGCCTCCACCCCATGCCCCGTATAGCCTTTCCAAGACTTCCTCCCCACAGCCCGCACAAGCTTGGAGCATTATCACATTTGAATGACCAGGACAGGCTACTTATTTTGACTTCTTTTGTTTGCTTCTTGACACAGAGTCTCACTATGCAATCCAGGTCGGCCTTGACCTCACTATATAGCCCAGGCTGGCCTCACACTTGTAGCAATCCTGTCTCAGTCCACCAAGTTCTGGGATTATAGATGGGTGCCCCCAGGCCAGGCCTTCTTTTTTATCTGTTTCTTAAGATGAGATTTCACTATGTGGGGGCTGATCTCAAAGTTCTGGCACCAGGCAGATGGCTCAGTAGAATAAGTGTTTCCCTGGCAAGTGCAAGGACCTGAGTTCAATCCCAAGTTCTGTAAAAAAATCAAAGTTCTGGGTTCAAGAGATCCTCACACTTCTGTGTCTCATGGGGCCAGGACAACATGCACACATACCACAATCCTAGCTAGTGCAGCATGTGGTACCGGGTATCAAACCCCAGTCCTTGTGCCTGCCTAGGCAGGTGCTTAGTCTGCTGAACTATCTCAACCCCCCTTTTTGTCTACAAATTAGCCTTCAAAATAAAGCAGTGGTTTTCTGTGACCTATTATTGCTTGACAAATTACCTTAAAACTTCATGATTTATCATTATTTCATTAATTATTGTAATTTTTAATTATCCCTCAAGGGTCTTAAGATTGGTAAGGTTCAGCCAAAGAAGAGGGTTAGAACACGAGCGTGACTAAGAAGGGTAAACTTTGGGCATGAGAGTGTATGAGATCTTGGTGTGGGTGCCCAAGAAATGCAGGCAGTAGAGATGACAAGGGAGACCCGGGGCCGGACGTGGGGTGTAGAATCACGCATGTGCTCTTTATGTGCAGCAGATGTGTCAACTGGTGTGTCAGGTGTAGAATGGGTTTTCAGTGGATAGAATGTGGCCAAAGTGATGCTACACGACTTTTGAGGCTATATAACCAAAGACAATATTGGCTTCTGCAGACCACTGTCCTTTTTTAGAATTGTGCCTTTGAGCTCTGAGCTCCCATACACGAAGTCTGGTCATCTTGATCAAACCTTTTTTTTTTTTTTTTTGTACCAGGAATCAAACTCATGACCTCATGCTTGCTAGGCAAATGCTGTGCTCAGTGAGCTACATCCCCAGCCCAAGTCCTATCATCTTGAAACCACCATGGAGAAAGATGTCACAGGGATAGCGTAACACCAGAGGATGTGTGCTGTGACAGCCCCCAGTTGGGTTGTCTCCCTGGCTCAAGCACCAGACATGTAAAGGGACAAGGTCTTGAGATGACCCCAGCCTCAGCATTTATAGATACAGAAAATACCTTCTTTCCAACAGAGAATACATATTGAAACAACAGAGGTGCCAGGGCCACACTTGCTTTTTTATAACCACTCACTCTTTTTATTTGCAGTACTAGGGATCAGACTTGGGATTTTGTGCTTGCAAGGGAGGCACTCAAACTGCTGGGCTATATCCCCAGCCCCAACCACTCATTCTTCAGGGGATGAACTCACCCCACAAAACCAGCCTTAGTTCCTTCCAGGGGCAGCACTCCCTAAAGACCTAGCTCCCCCAGGCCCTGCCTCTTAAGGGTCCACCCACTCCCTCAGCACCACCGCACAGAGGACCCAGTGGTGCCCACACATGAATGCTTGGGGGCCAAACCCTTTCTGGAACCCAGCCACATGTGCCCAGGACATCACAAAGCCTGAAGGGGAAATGATATTTCTTTTCTTATGCTTCTCTTTGAGGGGAAGGTTTTTTTTTTTTACTATTTCCCAAGCTGCTTCTCCTTTATCGCTGGCCCTGGAGATCCAAACATACTGATGGGCTTTGATTCTTCAAGATTCACCTCAAGCCCTACCCGCATCCTGGAGGAATCCCACCTTCCCTCAAGTGCATAAAACAATTCAATAAGACCTGGTTGGTTATCAAGGAAGGGCTTGCTGGCCAAGCACATAGAAGTCCCAAATGCCACAGCTCCAGGAGTTTCCAAGAAATGTCACTGCACGGTGATCAGCAAGGAGGCTAGATGCTGTGATTACAGACCCGGGATTTAGGGAAGGGGCGGGGAAAAGTTGCTTCTTGCTTGTATGTCACATCCTTCTGCAGGTTCCGGATTCCTCTTTCTGGTGGGGGAAGGGTAGGATTTGCATAGGAAATTTTGAGCTCAGACATGATTGACTGGCTGAGTTGGCTTCTTGTGTTCCTGTCCAATCTAGAAAAGCTGGTTCCAAACCACAAGAAATATTATTGCAAGACCTGGGAACCTATCATGAAAGACAAAATTCTGACTGGGCCTTAACTGATCTCGGGTTTTAAAAGTAATCACTCACAGACTGCCCCTTGCATCAGAATGAAATATATTCTTTGTTTTTCAAAGAATATATCATCTGGATAAATGATACTTTCTCAAATATTAAATTAAGCTTGATCTAACACATTAAACTTTTAAATCCAGTGAATTAAAAGTGAATGCTCTCTGGTACCATATACATAAACAGTATAAATTCACTTAAAATCCTAAGTCTGTAGCAGTTACGTACTTTAACAATAGAATTGTGTAGCTGTTACCTGAATAGGCTAAATCATCTTAAATGTTGTAAGTACATAAAACATGAGATCAGCTCAGATTTTTTTTTGTCTTTTTGAGACAGGGTCTCACTATGCAGTTCAGGCTGGCCTTAAGCACACTTTGTAGCTCAGACTGGTCTCAAACTCACAACAATCCTCTTACCTCAGCCTCCCGAGTGCTGGGATTACAGGCCTGCACCACCACACCCAGCTGCTCAGATTCTTTACAAGAAAATACAGGCCATTCTTAACAGTTTTAAACCTAATTAGAAATTTTCTGTGGCAGGAATAGTGGCACATATCTGTAATGCCAGCATTTGGAAGGCCGAGGCAGGAGGATTGCTATAAATTTGAGGCCAGACTGAGCTATATAGTGAGTTCAAGGATAGTCTGAACTACATGGTGAGACTCTCAAAAAGTTGAAAAAACCCTTCCATGGGTCAAAAGATGCTCTCCGCTAAAGAGCATGATTATTATCCTAGTGAAATAAAGTTACTTTTGTTCATTGTATAGTTCATGTTGGCCTTGAACTTAGTTTTAGCCAAGGTTGGCCTTAAACTCCAGGTGATCCTCCTGCTTCAGTCTCCTGAGTGCTGAAATTACAGGACTATGTCATCATTCCTGGATTGAAATGAAGTTCCTTTTGATCAGAAATTTTGGCCACACACGACCTCAGGTGCAGCAGAGAGCTGAAACAATGCCTGTCCTACTCACTAAGGAAACCATTATACCATGCTTGAGGCCAAGGAAAGCGAAACAAAAGCTGGCTGTGGCAGCACTTGCCTGAGCAAGGAGGACGGAAAGTCTGAGCGCAGCATGGACAACTTAGCAAGACCTCATCTCAAAATTAAAAAAAAAAAAAAAACATTATAAAGGGCTGAGGATGCCAGGCACAGGGGTGCACACCTGTAAGTCCCAGCACTCAGGAGGCTGAGGCAGGAGGATTGCTGCACGTTTGAAACCAGCCTGGGCTACACAGTGAGTTCAGGGCCAGTCTGAGCTACCAATAGCAAGACTGTCTCAGATAATGAGGAGAAAAAAAGTGATGAGGGTGTAGTTCAGTATGATGACCCTGAGTTCAGTCCAGATTCTCTTAAACAAGCTGACCAATACCATAAAAGCCAACTATAAAGTTGTTAAGTGAAAGATTTTGTCACTCCAGGGGGTGGTCAAAGCCAGCACCCACCTATCTCTTTAGTGTCATCAGCACCACCTAGGCTGAGCTGCAACAAATTTGCTTCTTAAAAAGGGCTAGAGAACTTTATAGAAATTTCATGATCTTTCATGGTCTTGGGACCACTCCACACACAGACATTAAAATGCTATTCAACCAAATTCCAGAAATCTCACACAATTTTGTGTGATTCATGTTCAGAGCACATAGGTCTGTTCAGGTTATGTTAAACACCCCTGAATGGTGTGGAAAATATTTTGGAAAGGTGACTGAATAAGTTTATGATTAATCAGAGTAGATTTAGGGTTGTGTTATAAACAAGCAAGTAATGTAACAGGTTCCCAAACAGGGAGGAAAGAAAGAGGTGGGAGACAGCCGCAGGCTTAGTGTCACCCCACCTCCAGGGGAAGCAGGTTTCTGTCTAAGCACACTGTGGTTCCTGCTGTGGAGAGGAGTTGGGCTTGGAGGAGGGGTCTCCATTCCCATTCTCCTGTGGCAATGGGTTGCCATCTTCTCCCAGCCACTTACAGGCCAGGGGGCTTGCTCCTCCCAGTGATATGGTACCCACCACTCCTTTCCAGGTGGGTTGCCAGCTGCCTCGTTCTCTCCCCTCATGCATGTGTGAGAAATCTTTGCTATTATTAACAGGCCTCCTGAGCACACTGCCTGTCTTGCACTCTCTTAGGGTGCTAGCCAGAGGGTCCTTCCTGGACTCTTCCCTTCGCTCCTTCCCCTGGCCCTTCTTTGAATTTTGCTTTGTGCTGCTGGGGAAGGAACCCAGGGCCTCCTAAGGGCTAGGCAAGTGCTGAGCTCAGCCCCCCCCCCCATGCCTTGTCACAGCAGACCATGCCTTGTTGCAGCAGACCGTCCCCTGGGGATGCCTGAGAATCTCACTTCAGGAGCCTGCAGCTGCTAATGGGGGGGGGTGTCTCTGTTAGCAAGATAGATGTTACCGCTGCAGTGTTCTTTCTTGCATTGCATTTTCCTTCCTTCTAGGAGTACAGTACCAGTTGCTGGTCAAGTCCCAACTGACAATGACAATTGCCTTTTATAAATCTTTCTTCTCGGAATAAATTTTACCTGAGCATAAAATTCCAAGCAAATGATTATTTTATCTCAGTGTTTCTGTTTTTGTCTTTTGACACAGGGTCTTGCTGTGTAGTTCAGGCTGGCCTTGAACTCACTATGTAGTCCAGGCTGGCCTCAGACTCATGGTTATCCTCCTGCCTCAGTCTCCTGAGTGCTGGGATTACAGATGTATGCCGCCATGCCTGGTGTCTTAGTACTTTGAGTAATATTTTTTGGCGCTGGGAATTGAACTCAGGACGTTGAGCTTGCCAGGCAGGTACTGTGCTGCTGAGCCATATCATGACAGCCTCATCTCAGTACTTTATTTATTTATATTTATTACAGGGTCTCACTACACACATTGGACTCATAGTGATCCTCCTGTTTTCAGCTTCCCAAATGCTGGGATTATAGGTGCATGCCACCATGCCCAGTTTCCATCGCTGTGTTCGTGTGCCCTGGGGGTGGGGCTGGCACAGCACACCAGGGATTGAACCCCAGTCCCTGTGCCTGCTTAAGCAGGTGCTTTAATCTACTGAGCTATCTGGCCATGCCTATTTTTTGGGGGGATGGTACTGGGAATTGAACTCAGAACCTCACACTTGCTAGGTATTCAATGTGCCACTGAGCTATATCCTTGGCCTGTCAAAGATAGCATTTGGTGCCAAGAAGATCCAATGGGGAAAGAATAATCTTTTCAACAAGTGGTGCAGCAACAGCTGGATATCCACATGCAGAAGAATAAAGTTGGGTTTTTACCCCACACCACACAAAAAAACTAACTCAAAGGGGTTGAGGACATGGCTCAGTAGAATAAAGATTTCCCTGGCAAGCACAAGGACCTGAGTTCAATCCCTGGTTCCGCCAAAAAAAGAACTAACTCAAACCAGATCTAGGACCTAAATGCAAGAGCTAACAATATAAAATTCTTAGAAGAAAATACAGGGGTAAGGCTGTGTAAACTTGAATTTAGAGTTAATTATTAGACATGACACCATAATCACGTGCAACAGAAGAAAAATAGTTAAATTAGATTGTATGAAAATTAAAAACTTCAAAACAAATTAAAAACTTCCCTTCTTCAAAGGATACCATCAAGAAAATAAGAAGAAGCTGAGCATGGTGGTGCATGCCTTTAAACCCAGCACTCAGGAGGCCAAGTCAGGAGGATCACTGTGACAGTTCAAGGCAGGATTGGGCTACATAAATGAGTTCAAGGCAAGACTGAACTACACAGTGAGACCCTGTCTTGAAAAGAAAGAAGGAAGGAAGGAAGGAAGGGAGGGAGGGAAGAAAGAGGAAGAAGAGGGTGTTGAGAGGGGTTTCGGATACAGCTGAGTGGTAAAGCATGTGCTTAGTATGCGGAATGCCCCCGGTTCAATCCCTAGCATGCACACATGCATGCAAAATATTTCTTCAAGGAAGGCATCTAAATGGCTAATAAACACATACAAAGTCCAACATTATTCACCATATTTAAAATTAGGGAAATGAAAGCTAAAGCCACAATCATTGCTACTCCTTCCCCACTATCATGGCTATAATTAAAAGATGGATAACAACAAGTGCTGACAAGGATGTGGGGCTATTGGAGCTCTCGTTTACTACTGGTGGGAATACAAAAAGGTGAAGCTGATTCATAGAACAGCATGGAAATTTCTCAAAATATTAAAGATGGAGTTACCATATAATTCAGTAGCTTCATTTCCAAGTGTGTACTTAAAGAATTATCTCTTCACAAAACTTGTATATGAAAATTTATAGAAGCATTATTTATGATAGCCAAAAGATAGAAATAACCCAAATGTCTATCACCTGGCCAATGAACAAATAAATTGTACTGTATTCATATAAAGAAATATTACTTGGCCATGAAAAGAAATGAAGTGCTGATGCATGTTATAACACAGATGAACTTTGACAATATGCTTAGAGAAAGCCAGCTACAGAGGATCACATATTGTATCATTCCTTTTGTATGAAATGTTCAGAATAGGCTAATTTTTACAGGTAGAAAATAGGTTACTACTTGATTAGCAGGGATTTGGTATATGGGGAAAGCACTAATGGGTAGGAGCTTTCTTTTAGGTAGCAGCAAATGCAGCTAGACTGTGGCTGTGGTCACACAACTTTGTGACTACACTAAAACCCATTTAATTGGACACTTTAAAAGAATGAATTGTATGGTACACTTTTTTGTTGTTTCTGTTTTGTTCTGTTTTTTTTTTTGTTTGTTTGTTTGTTTTTGTTTTTTTAGACAAAGTCTTGCTATGCAGTTTACGCTGGTCTTGAACTCAGTATGTAAGCCTAGCCTGGCCTCCAGCTTGTGGTCATCCTCCTGCCTCAGCCTCCTCAGTGGTTGGCTTACAGATGTGCATTACCATGCCTGGGTCAATCATATGGAAGGTAAATTACAGTCAGGAGGCAAGTGAGGATGTTTTGATGGTGGACCATATATGTGACGATAGTCCTATAACATTAAAATAGAGTCAAGAATCCTGTTGGTAGTATGCTGGCGTAAGCAAACCTTTTGTGCTACACAGTAGATAACAGTATAACAATATAATTAGATATACCCAGGCGCAGCAGTGCCCACCTGTAATCCCTGTACTTGGGAGGCTGGGGCAGGAGGATCACTGTGAGTTCGAGACCAGCCTGGACGTCATAGTGAGTTCAAGGCTAGCCTGAACTACATAGCAAGACTCCTTCTAAAATAAACCTAAAACATTTTCTGTTCACATTTGGGGTCTAGGGGACGTGTTCCAAGGTGAAGGGACTGAAAAGGTGGTTTCTTCCCAGGGACCCGCCATGCTGAAGTGCCAATAACCCGTGAATTCTGAAAATTTTAAATAAAAAAAAATACAATTAGATATAGCATACAATACTTGATATTGGGCTGGCCAATTAGCTCAGGGGATTAAAGCACCTGCAAGCAGGTGCAGGATCCAGGGGTTCGATCCCCAGGCCTGCTGCCTCCAGGGCGCACTGAGACAGCAATAGAGACTGGGTGTGGGTGCTTGTAATCCCAGCTCTTAGGAGGCTGTAAACAGGCAGATCACTACAAGTCCAATCTAGTAGTGAGACCCTGAACACCCTGTAGACCCTTCCTTAAAATTTAAAAAAAAACTTGATATTGATCATAAATGACTGTTATTGATTTTTGTATCCACTGCACCATACTTTGCTTTTCTTTTGAGCCTAAAGTCTCACTCTATTGCCCAGGTTAGCTTTGGACTCCTGGGCTCAGCTGATCTTCCAGCCTCAGCCTCCTGAGTAGCTAGGACTACAGGTTTACTCCACTGCACTCTGCCACCAAGCACAGTTTGAATTGTCATGCTGGTGGCAGCCTCTCAGGCACCTCTTGGTGGCACCTTTTCCTTGTCTGCTTGTGTTACTTTGTTCACCCTGGTCCTGGAGCCACAGGCTGCCTGTGTGGCAGATTTGTGTAAGGACACTGTATGCTCATCTCCCAATAAGGAAATTGCATAACGGCACATTTCTCCGAAGGTTTCCCTGTCATTAAGTAACTGCATGACTAGGTTAAAAGGAAACCTATCATGCTGTATTCTGGTTCCCGCTGTTGCTGTTGAGTGTGATGCTACCATTCTAGCGATCATTCTTTTATATGGAATTCCCCGGAAGTCACTTTTAGAATCTTCTTCATCCGTGCTCTGCTGCTGTAACTGCGCTAGGCAATTTTTTTTTTTTTTTGTCTTTTTGAGACAGGGTCTCACTATGCAACTCAGGCTGGCCGTAGCTCACTTTGTAGCTCAGGCTGGTCTCGAACTCACAACAATCCTCCTGCCTCAGCCTCCCAAGTGCTGGGATTACAGGCATGCGCCACCACGCTCGGCTATAAACATCCTTTTTTTTTTTTTTTTTTTTTTTTTGGCGGGATTGAACTCAGGCCCTTGTGCTGCCAGGAAAGCGCTTATTCCACTGAGCCATCTCCCCACCATGCGCTAGGCAATTTGTGCAGGAAAGGGATTGATTTCTCAGAGTTCTAGAAGCCAGCTCGTGGTCACGGGGCTACAAACAGTGAGACTTCTTGGTGTCAGGTTGGAGCCTCAAGGTGACACAGGCCACCTGGAAGAGCAAGGGTGTTAGCTCCTGGCCCTCTTATAAAGCCACTAATTACACGGAGGGGGCCCCGCCTTTGTGACATCATCTGACCCTAATTACCTTCGGCATGACTGTACTTAGGGATTGCATTTCCGGTACAGGAAATTTGGGGGACACATTTCAAACTGTAAGGCTTTGGGGCTTCCTCCCATGCTCATACTATTTCACTGCCCTGTGTCTCGATATGAATTTCTTCGTACTGTGTTTGAAACTCCTTAGGTTCCCTGGACTTGAGGATTTACATATTTAGTAAATTGGGAAATTTCTCAGTTATTGTGCTCTCAAATGTTGCATTTCTCCTTTCTTTTTCCCTTTTGAGACTCCAGTCAACCTGTTTTACACTGTGTGCTCTTTTTCTTTTCTTTCTTTCTTTCTTTTTTTTTTTCAGTACTGGGGATTGAACTCAGGCCCTCGCACTTGCCAAGCAAGCGCTTATTCTACTGAGCTATCTCTCTGCCCCAGACTGTGTTCTATTATTTTCTCCTTCCTGGTTTCACCTCTTTTTCTGTGCTGCATTCTGGGTGGTGTCCTGGAACTTAATATTAACATATTCAAGCGCTTGCTGCATCTCCACTTGTGTGTCACAACCCCTCATGCACAAACCATGTAAGACTAACACCCCACCACCCTCCATTCCCCCTAACCACCCACCCCTTCCACCCTGCCTTCCCCTCTGGATGAATGGTCCTGATCCCCAAGACTGGGGTTGCCTGCACTTCCCTCTTTCCTTCACACACTTAAGCTCTGACCTTTCCATGCATCTGTGTATGCAGGAGAAAATGCACCAGGCCACTGCAAAAAGAAGAACATTGGGGGGCTGGGGATTTGTCTCAGCGGTAGAATGCTTGCCTAGCAAGCTGGAAGCCCTGAGTTAGGTCCTTGGCACCAAAAACAAAAACAAAAAAAAAAAACAAAAAAAAAAAAAAAAAAAAAAAAAAAAAAAAAAAAAAAAGAAGAAGAAGAAGAAACAAACAAAGAAGGAAATTGGCCAAACAGTGACACAGGCACCCACTTCCTTAGGAGAGCAGGAACAAAGGGAGCCTACATTTATTTTAATTAGATATTACTTTTTCTGTCCTGAGCACAAGCCTTTGATTTGTGTAGGACATTCTTCATACAGGGCAGACCTACTCAGTGGGCCAAATCACAGGCAAAAGACTATTTAAGGAGCAGAGAATTAAAACAAGTACGGAAGCAGGCTCCAGTGCTCCGTGACTGGAGAGCTCTGGCCAGTGGAGAATCAGGCGCATCCCGAGGTCTGGCAGCTATGCTAGGCTTGCAGCTGGCGCTGCTTGGGTCACATCTCCGAGCCTTCCTCCTACCTGGGCACCTCTGAACTTTGCCTCCATCCCCAGTGCAGCTGTCCCTTAGGAAGACCTCTCTGAAGAGTGTCACTCAGGAGGACCTCTTCTTGCTCTGTGCCTCATCTGTCTGGGATGCAAGGCCTCTTGGGCTCCCCAGACTGCTGCACCACGACAAATGCTCCAGCAGGGTGTTCCCACCACACGCCCAGCGCCCCATCCTCCTGGGAACTCTTCCCCCTCTGCAACATGTGATGCCTTCCAGTATGTGGTCTCCTCTGCTTGAGAAGCTCTTCTGCTCCTTTTCTTTTTCTTTCTTTCTTTTTTTTTGGCAGAGCTGGGGATTGAACTCAGGCCTTTGCACTTGCCAGGGAAGCGCTTATTATTCCACTGAGCCATCTCCCTGGCCCTTCTGCTTCTTTTCTGCATGGCAACCATTTACTTGCCTGTGACAAAAGAGCTCCCAGGTCGCCTGCTCCAAGAAGCCTCTCTGGACTTCTCCAGAGTCTTCTCCAGGGGACTCTTTCATAAGGACTAAGGTATTTATTATGCTGCCAGTATTTGCTTGCCCTTACCACCTTTTAACATGTGCAATGCTGTGGGGGACAATGACTCTGCTTCTTCATTTTCAAATCTATATCCCACATGAAAGCTATCATCTAGAGAGCAGAGAGAGGGTGTGTGACAGCAGCCAGAGGGTGTGTGACTATGTCCAGGCCTTACATGTCATGATTGCCCCAAGCATTCCACACAGGAGCCTCTAGGGGACAATTCAGGCCCCATCCATAGCACTATTGTAGGGTGAGAAAAGTGGGGTTTTTTGTTTGCTTGTCCCCCTCAGGATTGGGTGAAGTCCCTTTTGTTACTCCTGGACTAATACTAAGAGGTGGGAATGCAAGTGGGTGTTGGGAGAGGCAGTGGAAGTGCTGTGGAGGGGACGGGGAGGGGACAAAATAGTTCCACTCTAAGCTGAAGAGTGGAATAGTTCCACCACATACGGTTTAGCCGGGACAAAAGGGAACCTGCAGTTTGAGTTACCAAGCAGCTGAAACAGTGTTGCCACCTGGGTCCCAAGGGCTAGTGTGCTGCAGGCAGTGATGCACTGTCAGGGGGGAATAGAGCACTTGTGCTCCGTGGCAGGTCCTCAGAGGGTGTCACAAGGGTCCCCACTAAGGGCTGATGGCTGTGGGGCCATAGAAATCCAGGCATGTTGGGGTAAATTAAAGGGGCCTTTCTACCCCCAGAGTGTCCCACAGAGGTTGTCCCCTGGGCCATCCTCACAGCCCAGTCTGCCATTTGCCCCCATCCCTGCTTCTGTGTCCTCCTTTCCCAGCATACGTAATAAACATACCACCCTGCCATTGCATGCCTGGCAAATGTCATGACTTGGAAACTTAATCTCCAGATTTGTGTGTTAATGGTCTTGAACAGCAATTTGGATTAGGTGAAGTCTTCAGGGTGGGACCCCCCCCCCCATGCTGCATCATACTGAGTTGCACCCTCAGACCCAGATTTTTTTTTGAGACAGGGTCTTGCTATGTAGCCCAGACTGGCCTTGGACTCATGGGGATCTTCCTGCCTCAGCCTTCCAAGTTCTGGGATTACAGGTATGCACCACTCAAGGGTAGTTTTCACTCTCGATGATTGTGTCTTATGGCCTGTTTTTAGAAGCTGCTCCCTCCAGAGGGTGCAGTTTGACTGCACATCTGTCTGCAGCATTTCCATACTTGGGATGTGGCCTTTGTGGGATGCTGAGCCCAACACCTACGTCCTCATCAGCAGCACGTCAGCTGTCTTGGCGGGTTGTTTCTTCAGGGTTTTTTTTGTGGGAGCAGAGTGCTGCAGTCCCCAGGGCAGTGCTAATGGGACACACTCCTGCTGCTGCCACAGGGACACATTGCGGTGCTGCTTGCCTTCCTATGTAATGCTGTAGTATTATTCAAAAACCTCAGGCTGTGGCCTTGTTCTTTAAATACTCAATCCATGCACTTGGTACAGTGAAAAGCATCATCGGTGGCTCGACATAAGCTTGCCACGAGTCCCCCATCTTCCTGAGAGACATACCCTGCTACCTGTTTCTCACTTACCTTCCCAGGCTTCTCCAGTAGGGAAGCCCTCATTTGCGTGCAGCTCTTGAAGACTTCAAATGTGATTCTGAATTGAAATAAAAAGTACACACTCATTTGGAAAGCAGTGCAAAAGCCAGAATGTAGGCTGTCTCACTCATAATGGTTCACATGCATTACATGAATAATATTTTGGAAGTTCAGGTTAAAGAAAATATACTGTTAAAATTCATTTCGCTTGTTTCTTTTTTGCTGTCTTAAAAATAGAGCTAGTAGAAAATTTTGAATCATGTCTGGGGCTTTCATGATTGCTGTATTGGCCAGAGGGCTGGCAAGATAGCTCAGAGGACTAAGTACCTGCTTAGGCAAGTGCAGGGACCAGGGTTCGATTCCCAGCACCACATGCTGCACCGGCCCGCCCCCAGGGCAGGCTAGCACCTCAGGCACACAGCACAAAAGTGCCCAGGCAAGGTGCTTTCTGTACGTGGCTGGTACCAAATGCTCACATGGCTGGGCTGCACCCACAGAGCCATCCTTGGGCCAATTGCCAGGGTCACTTGTTCCTCCCAGGCTCAAGGACGGAGATGCAGTCTTGCCTTTGGAATATCTGTAACAGCTACCATAGATCATGGCTCTTCTTTTAAAACAGTAATTTGGGGCTGGGCATGTAGCTAAGTCATAGTGCACTTGCCTAGTATGTGTGACGCCCTGGGTTCCATTCCCCTGTGCTTCAATAATAATAATGATAATAATAACAATAATAATACTAATGTACCCCTGAGACAAGGTATGGCAAGTATGGACTTTTATACTTTCTATATCACCCCAGGAGGTTTGGTTAGGTCCAGACTCCTGCATTCAGAGACAGCCAAGCACATTTGTTTTATAAATGTGAGATGAGGCTTTGCCAGATAGCTCAGTTGTTTAAAGTTCTACTTGGCAAATGTAGTCAGGTATCTAGGATCGCGGTTCTATTCCCAGCTCCAGAAGCTGCACCAGACCTGCCCTTAAGGCAGCCTGAAGTAGCCAAAAAGAACAACAACAACAAACTCCTTCTCAAATTTAGGGCAGGAAAATAGCTCAGCAGATTAAAGCACCTGTAAGCAGGCACAGGGGCCGGGGTTCGATCTCCAGGCGTGTCTTACCAGCTCCACCCCTGGGGCACCCTGAGAGGGCAATTGAGACTGGGCATGGTAGTGCACACCTGTAATCCCAGCTCTTGGGAGGCTGTAAATGGGTGGATCACTATGAGTCTAATCTAGTAGTGAGATCCTGAACACCCTGTAGACCCTTCCCTAAAATACAAAAAAAAAAAAAAAAAAAAAAAGAAAGAAAAAGAAATGTGAGATGAGTTGTATGTTGAGATCCATTCTACAGGACAACAAATTATTTTCTGTAATATATAATTGTTGGTCCTTTGTACTGAGCTTATATTTGGTCTTATAGATACAGACTACTGATTTTCCTCTCTTTTGTACAAATCCATTATAATCCTACTACTGAAGAGTTTTTTTTAAGAAGAAGAAAGAAAAGCAGTTTGGTTACTAAGGAAAAGATTGAGAGATGAAAACACGTGAGGGTTCCATGAAGTTCCCGGATGAAGCCAGACTGTTCTGAAGTATCAGTGCAAGAAGGATTGGCAAGGGAAGATCAACTGAAACCATCTGCTTCTGCAAAGGGCCAGGTGCCACCTTAGATGGGCATGGATGCTAGGCTAGCAGGGGAACAGAGGGAGCTCAGCAGAGCAGCAGAGTCTCCCCTTGCCTTGTGTGGCAACCAATCAAACCTGGACTTCTGCAGGGCCCTTGGGGCCTTAAGTGCAGGCCACCCACCAAAGAAGGGGGCACAGTGTGCTGGGGCAGCATAAGGTACCCCAGAACAGCATTCTTCACACTTGGTTGAAATCATCCATGAAAGCCAGTCCAGGGCTGGGGAGATGGCTCAGTGGAATAAGTGCTTCCCTGGCAAGCATAAGGGCCTGAGTTCAATTCCCAATTGCACAAAAAAAAAAAAAAAAAAGAAAGAAAGAAAAAAGAAAGAAAGAAGGCCAGGCCAAGTTTCCATGGTGTTTGCCTACAGTTTGTTTATTTGTTTGAGATACATTCTCGCTCTGCAGTCCAGGCTGGCCTTGAACTTGCAGCGATCCTGTTGCCTCACTCCCACCCATCCCGAAGTTCCGGGATTATAGGCATGCACCACTACCTCCGGCTCCTACAATTCTTAACAATACACAGTGGTTCTCCCGTATTGAACTGGGGCTTGTTCCTAGACCCCTGTGGATGTTGAACTCCATACATACTGGATTTTTCCTAAACACCCAAATCTGATAAAGTTCAACTTGTAAATTAGATAGAGTAGGAAAATAACAATAACTAAAAGTAGAACGATTGTGATACCATACTACAATCAAAGTTATTTAGGTGAATGAATGTGCATGTGATGGCACATGCCTGTAGTACCAACTACTCAAGCGGTCGAAGCAAGAGAATCACTTAGTTCAGGAGTTTGGGGACAGCCTGGCCAACATAGCAAGACCTCATATCTATCTATCTATCTATCTATCTATCTATCTATCTATCTATCTATCTATCAATCTATTACTTTGGAGAGAGAGAGAGAGGATATCCTTATATAATTCAGGCTGGCCTTAAATTCCTTATGTAGCCCAGACTGTCCTTGAACTCACAGCATACTCTTGCCTCAGCTTCCCAAGTGCTGGTGTTACAGGCATGTACTACCATGCCTAGGAAGAGCTCATTTCAAGAAAACTAGTTATTTAAAAGTTATGAATTATTTACTTCTAGAATTTTCTTTCTTACAAAATATTTTAAAAAGTCTTTTATTTGGTACAGCATCTCACTGTATAGGTGAGACTTGTAGTGACCCTCCTGTCTCAGCATGCCCAATGCCAGGATTACAGGCATGTATCACCACATCTGGTTTTGTGGCCAGAACAGTGTGCCCAGGGTTCCGGGGCTACCATGGCATGTGGTGCTGGGGATTGAATCCAGATTCTTGTACTTGCCAGGCAGGCACTTAGACTGCAGAGCTAGCTCCCCAGCCCTATTTCTAGAATTTTCTATTCAATATTTTTGGATCAGCCGGGCGTGGTGGCGCATGCCTATAATCCCAGCACTCGGGAGGCTGAGGCAGGAGGATTGTTGTCAGTTCGAGACCAGCCTGAGCTACAAAGTGAGCTTAAGGCCAGCCTGAACTGCATAGTGAGACCTTGTCTGAAAAAGACAAAAAAAAAAAAAAAAAAAAAAAAAAAAAA
>PVKA01032340.1:0-25380 GCA_004027165.1 Ctenomys sociabilis
TTCAAGATTGTTTTGACTATTGAAGGCCACTTGTTCCTCCATATGATATTTAAGATGCTTTTTTCTTCTATGAAAAATACTGTTAGGATTTTGATAGGGATTGTGTTGAATCTGTAGATTGTTTTTAACAATAATGGGCATATTAACTATTTTTGGTCTTCTATTGCATAAGCATAGACTCTTTTGCTTTGGGTCATTTTCAGTTGTGGTAATGGGTACCCCATTACATGATAAGGAGTTTCAGGAACTAATATTTAAAAACACCTGAAAGAAGGTCTAAATGTTTAACAAGTATTTGTATGTATATCTAATATACATACATACATACATACATGCATGTATACTGGGTGTGAAAACTGAAAAGACACAGCATTACAAGTAAAAAGAAAAACTAAGAGAGAATTTCATCTCAAACATTCTGGCACAAATTTCAATTCTAAGAACAATTTATTTTGATAATTAGAAATATCAAGGAAAGAAAAGATTCCTTACAAAGAATACATAAGTTGACTGTCTTTGTAATTTTTCCTTGCCTTCTTAAATGTAAGAGTCTTACAGGGCTGTGAAAGGAAAGGATTGGAATCTGAACATTTGGAAGATTTCGTGGTAAAGCACTAGATAGGAATTCTTGGAGTTCTCAGGACTCAAATTAGACTTATACTAGAGATGTGGGACAAGTTAGAATATGAGAATGGGAAATTCTGGTAGTTCTTTTAGTACGTGTAGCCCCTATATTCAGAAATCCAGCAGGGTCTGTATATTTGATAATTCTGTGTCCTTGAATTTGGTGTGTATTACTTCCCTTATCTGCCTTTCAGACTCTCCTGGAGACAAAGTGGTACCCTCATTTGTATGTACTCTATTTCCCCATCTGTATCTGTTTTTTTAAATATGTATTATACAATTTAATTCAGGGAAATAGACCCAAAGTGGTTAGTGGTTAGCCCAGGTCCCACACTTAATGACTGCTGTTGTGGGTTTCCTGGTGAGATCTCCAAGGCCAGCTGTGCCCAGCACCAGGTCTGCTGCCTTGGAGCAGAATGGAGACTGGTCCAGGCCTCCAAACCTGAGCAGCTGTTTCACCTGGTTTCTCAGAGGTCCTGTGGTTTGGGAGCAAGGACTATATGAGCAGGCAGTTGATGCCTCCTTCTGAGGAGGACCAGAGTGAGACTGAGTCCTGACTTGATGTTCCTGCAAGGCTTCACTCAGGGCAGGCCCCAGCCTTTCTGAGCCAGGCCTGGCCCCATAACCTTGCTGCCTGGTGCTTTTCTTTAGGGAAGTCTCTCAGATCCTTAGTTAGAAAACCAAGAGTGAGTGAATCTTCCTCTTTCAAGATAGCTTTTCCGATTAGCCAAAGGGCCAAAGCAAAGGGAAAGACTGTGGCAGAAAGGGCCCTGACATGCCACAGTCATGTTCTGGCCTTGCTGTTTTTAGAAAAGGAACTCTTTCCCATGGTTAGGGGAGAAGTCAGACTTTCCTGTTCCTCTTGGGCCAGGCATGAAGCAACTTTCAGTCCTGATGTTGACATCAGGTCAAAGCCTCAGACAGTCTCCTTGTGCTAAGCTCCTTGGATGTCTTCACTCTGACCTTTTCATAAAGGAAAGCAAGTTTCTTAGCATAGAAGCAAGGCCTGTGCATGGCCTTGGTGTAAGGGGAGCAGCAGTAGGGGATAGGGACAGGAACCAAGACCACTAAGCTGGGCTGGATCATCAGTTCCATAATTAGTGGCTGGGAGAAGCTAGACAAATTAGTTAACCTTTCTGAAAAGTAGCCTCACTATGAGAAAAGTGGGAGAGTAATACTGTGCACACACAGAATAGGAAGAAAAAGAGAAAATTAATGTGGAGAGCTCCATGTAGGGCTTGGTATACAGAAGATATTCTGATGTCATTATTATTTGTAGTCCTGGGGTTTTAACCAAACACCTGATACATGCTGGACAAGTGCTCTACCACTGAGATATGTCCTCTCTTTCTTTTAAAATTTTATTTTGAAATGAGGCCCTGCTAAACCATCCAGGCTGGGCTCCCATTTGTGCTCCCCATGCCTTGTCCTCTTGAGTACCCAGATACTACAATACCCACTCCTTAGACACAGACATTGTCAACCTGCAAGGTTACTTAGAAGGCTATCCCTCCTTACTCAGTTTCAACAGCAGTCCTATGAGTGGACAGTACAGGTGAGGCAGGGCTAAGCACTAGAAAGAGGGGGCCATGGACTCAAGGAGAACTGATGTTTTAGCTCTATCAATTAATAATATGTTCATACAATGAATTAGGAAAAGTTCATCCTCTTCTTTGAGCTAATTTTCTCATCATCTGCTTTCTTTCTTTGCATCATTCTTATTGGGGGTGGTGGCGGCAGGAGGATTACTTGACATAATGCATCTCCTAGGCACAAGGCAGATGTGTAGTATATGTTCCTATTAGTAGCAGGAATGAAGTCTACTCAGTGAATAGTCCGAACACTTGTAGATTTGACCAATAGGAAACATATGAGGAGGACATTGTCCTTTGACTTTCCAGTGTGTAAAAAGAATCCAAAGGACAAATTAAGGGAAAAAGTGGATTTCTTGGTCAGATCATTCACTTTTTCACTTTCCCAGGACTTGACTTACTTTAGGTCTTTAAAGTATGTTTGTCAAATTCAAGAAAGCACTATGAATGCTTTGCCAGCATGGTTTTCTGTGCTCAGCACTAGTTTTGATTTTGAAGGACAATGTAAAATTAATGTTATAAAGATTCAAATATTCTATCACGATCAAGGTAAAGTACATTTCTTTCTAGATTTCTGTTCTAGAATTTCCACTTGCTTAAAAAATTACATGGATAAAAAATCACTCTGATAAAATTACAGTGATAAAAATCATACTGATGAGCCAGTGCGATAAAGTGGCCCATAGTGAGGCTAAAGTGCCCGCTTGGGCGAGCTTAGGCAAGCTCAAGGACCACAGTTTGATCCCTGGCACCGCATGCTGTGCCAGCCCCACCCCCAGGTGGACCAAGTGGGTCACAGAGTCCGGGAGTAGTGGCACAGGCCTGTGATCTCACTGCGTGGGAGGCTGAGAACAGGAGGATCACTATGAGTCTAGGCTGTGCAGTGCGGTCTTGAAACAACCAAACACATAAAAAAAATCGCACTGATGAAATTCCCAAGCATTTTGAAAAAAAAAAAATCTATTTTCTCTCTCTTAAAAATATTTATTCATGAATTCAATGAAATTATTATACTTATTTAAAAGTTTTTAACCCCAAATCCTTCAATACCCAAGACATTGTCTATTTTACACCCCCCTCCTGCCCTCAGTTTTCAGTTATAACAGCTTGTTCTTTGGCATGACTGGTTATTTTTACTTGAATAGGGAACATGGTGCTTCACGACTTGTAGAAGCTTTGGATCATGGGGCCTTCTCCCAGAGCCGGCCCCCCCCCCCCCCCCTCCCCCCCCCCGCGGCCCCCTCTGGCTCACCAGTGCTCTGGCCTTATCTCTTCAGCACACTCACCACAGAGCCAGTGGGGGCGCTGCCGCCCCTTCGGCACAGCTTCACCTCTACCCTTTGTTTCCTGAAACTGCCCCCAAACTGCTCTGCTTTATGGAGGCTTTCAGGGTAGCCTTTTAGCTTCCCGATTTTGCAGATTCAACAAATGTCATAGGCAAATGTGGCCTCGTGCTTAAAGTCCCTTAAGTCCCTGGTGTCCCTTTAGCCTAGAAAGACCCTCAGACACTGTTAATAATTTAAAAACAAGGGCCCTTCACTTTCATTTTGCACTAGGCCTCAGAAATTATGTAAAGGCTCTTGTGTATGGCCAAATAAAATGTTTCTTGAAAGTTAAAGGGGCCTTCATAGCCTCCTTATGTAACCTACCAGGTGCTTCCTGATTTGCCTCACCTTGCTTAGCTGATCTCTGAACTCCAGTCACACAGCCCAGTCTCTTAAATAAGGGAGCCCCGTAGCCCTGCCCACCCCACCCCCTGGGTGGCTGTGCCACCACCGTGTGTGCACGCCACAGCAAGGCCCCACTCACCACTCACTGCCCCAGCTACACTTTGCTTTCTTAGCCTCCTTTTTAAGGTCTTCAAAGCCTCATGCTTTCTGATGGGAACTTGTTTGCTTATTTGTTTATTTTCTGTTTCCACAGTAGACTAGACTCAGCAAAGGCAGCCGTCTTCCCACCACGCTCCCTGCCTCATTCCCAAAGTGCTGCACAGCCTTTGGCCCATGGCAGGAAGGCTGAAGAATGAACAGAGGTTTTTTTTTTTTTTTTTGTCTTTTTGAGACAGGGTCTCACTATGCAGTTCAGGCTGGCCTCGAGCTCACTTTGTAGCTCAGGCTGGTCTCGAACTCACAACAATCCTCCTGCCTCAGCCTCCCGAGTGCTGGGATTACAGGCATGCGCCACCATGCCCGGCAGCCTGAACAGAGTTGCAGGACTCAAAATGCTGTTTTCTCAGGGCACTGTCCAATAGGAAAGTATTAACATCATAAACTGTAGGTGGGGGTAAGGATGGCTGTGGCATCCACAGCCCTGCAGTTGGCCAAGGTGGTCACCATTCTTGTATCATCCCAGCAATGGGCTGTGAAGGTCTGGGGGCAGGGGTGTCCTGTTCCTGTGTCAGGAATCCACTGTGTGGCTGGAGATTTAGAAAGGTCTGATCGTTGGTATGGATGAAGGGGCAGAATACAAGAGATCCATAGCAATAGAAACATTGTGGAGACCACGTAGCACAATGTCCCATTTTACAGAAAAGAATATAGAGGTTGAGAAGCAAAGTCACATTCTCTTATAGTAATAGTAGAAATCCAAACTAAGTACCTATCAGGAGTACAACATTCAAAGCAAGAGGCATAGTGGTGCAAAGACCTCACTGTAAGTAAGGTATTAAGTGAGTTTATATTGATAAGGTGCTTGAGACAGTTCCTGTCACAAAGAAATTGCTGTAGAGGTATTCACATATTAAAGACAGATCTCTGGAGTTTGTCGTTTCACTCCACGTGAAAGCCCCTCGCTTGGATCATTCCACTTATCCTTCCCAGGCACCTGGCGTGGTAATGGTACTGCGGCTTCCCCTCCATTCTACAATGAAGGAAATGAAGGCTCAAGCTGGAGAGTGGCAGTGCTGGGTGTGGCTCCAGGCTGCTTGACTCTGGGCTGGGCTCCTGGCCACTGCCCTGGGTGGCATCAGGGGCAGAGCTGTCCTGGCATCTCTGTGCTCTTTCCAGTGCCAGGCCAGTGACTGGCATGGATGGGAAATGCTGCTGAGTCATATTTGCTATGCTGGGAAGCAGCCTTACTCATTGGCTCGTTCATGCCACAAGCATACTCTGTATCTCTCCAGGCGGGCTCTGCACGGGGCACTACAGAAAGACAGGTAAAGCTAGGCATTTCCTGTATGTTAGAGCAGCAGGCTCCCAGGGTGGAGGGGGCTGGCAGAAGGTAGGACACGTACTGCAGAACTGGTAAGCATGGGCTTGCTCTTTGTCTAGGTTCTAGCTACCCCTGTAGGGTGCAGCTTTCCTGAGAATCACTAGGGGCTGGGACCCCAGATGTACCAGAGGAGACTAGGCAAACCTTTGAATTCAGGTGACTTTCCAGTGCCTCCACTAAAGGTTTGTGCATGAAGGTTTGTGAGTGAGACCACTTGCTTCTGGCTGCAGATGTGTTTGAGAGTCCCACCCAGTGGGACCACTAAGTTATGCAGAAAGGATAAAGCCTTGGCTGAAGCCATTCCTGGGAGCTCAAGATGACCACAGATTCACCATCCCCACTACTCTCTGATCTCCCCAACTAGGAGTTTCCAGGCTGTCTTGCTCCCTGGAGACCTGTCCTCACACCCTGTCACTACACCCCAACAAACCTTGTGGAATTCAAGATGGATTATTCAAGGTGAGTGTTCTCTTTTCAGTTCTGAGCAAAGATGCCCAGCCCTATGACATCCACTGACCTCATTTACCCATTCTTTCATGCATTCATGCATCAGTGCAATTATTCAGCAAATATTCATGGAGTTCTCACTGCAGGCTAAACTTGGTACTGGGCTCTGAGATACACTTGAAAAGAAATCAGTCACAGTTTCCATCATGGAAGCTGCATTAAAAAGCACTAGTAACAATAAAGCAAAAAGAAAAATAATTACACATCTAAAAAGGTCTGTAGAGGGACAGAACATGAATTAGGACTACCTCAGGTCAACTTGGGAGAGACAAATGTTAAGTATTCACGGGCTTTATGAGACAGCTGGTAAGTATAGAGATTATAAATAATTAAATTATATAAATTTATGAATAAGGAAATGATATTAATATATAAAGTTATGATTAAGGAAATGATATTAAAATCAAAAGAAAAACGTCACTTCTTAATTATTTTACCACCATTTATGCTCTTATATTTATCTTCTCTGATTCTCTCTGTATAATGGAAATGACGTAGCCATGTGTTACTGTTCTTCTTTGTGCAACTCTACTTTCAGTGATTTCACATTCCTAGTTTGGAATTCACCAAGATGGAAGTATTTATGCCATGAAAACTGACAAGCACAGCAAGTCAGGGCTTTCCCTTTTTTCTTTAAGGACTAACTGGTAACATTCATACGCACTGTGCTGTGATATGAGAGCATAGAGGGAATTTGACTTCTAGTAGATCAGTCAGGGGAGAGCTCTTCAAGGAGAGATATTTTGGGCCAGAGTGAAGAGGAGAATGACTTGATCTGTAACTGGAGGTATGAGGTCTGAAGCATAGGGATAAACAAGGTCAAGTGCTTTGCACTATGGTCACCTCTAGGAAGGGGAATAAAACCCCAATGTGGTTGCTTATGAGTACGTGGACCTACGACCATGATGAACAATGGGAAGAGGAGAGAGAGGTGAGGTTGGAGGAGCTGGCGGGGGCCAGCCTACTCAACGGCAGTTTCATCTGGCAGTTTCATTTTTATGGAAGAACAGCAGGAAGCTATAGGAGGGAGCAGGAGGTGACTCGGGTGTCCACTCGTGCTGCTACCTGCAGCAGCGCCGCCCAGCTGTGGGAGCCCCACACAGCCTCACCCCCACCTCCATGCACTTCACATCTTGGCACATCCTGCTTCGTGGCTTCTCCTGAGCTACAGGGGATGGGGAAAGGCAGAATGCTAACTCTCTTGGGGGACATCTTGAAGCATGCGACCATGGAACCTGGTGGGTAAAACTCAAGCCTCCTGCTTTTCAGATAGAAAATTCTTCTCTGTTTACAATTCCTTGGGGGAGTCCCTGGTACACTCGAGTCCACTTTACTTAGAGCAATGTCCTTGATATCTTTTCTCTCTATCGTTTTCTTCATGCTTTCCGCCTCCTGCTTCTTGGAAACACTTCCCACATTAGCTACCTGTGGCAAAATCCTTATCTCAGGTGATGCTTTTAAGAGAATTCAAACTGGGTCACTGGAGGGGGAGGTAAACACATTGAATGTGGAACTGGCAGATGAGGGATGGTATGGCAGGGCCATTTCTGCTCCCTTAGACTCTTTTCCTATGGCTGGTACACCTGTACTGATTTCAGGATTTTCCTTATCCTGGGTCCTGGAATCAGTGACTATGGATATCTTAGTTTCTGTTCCAAGCCCTGACTGTATCATCCAGGTGGTACATGAAATCCAGCACTGTGGTGTGAGGACCATTCCAGAGGCCTCACTGAGGCTTCACTAAGATAGAGTTTTCACTCCTGGGTAGCTCGGGTCTGGCTCCTGGTGCTGCTCATCCTAGGCTGGCCCCTTCCTGGTGGCTCCTGTCTCCCTCTCACCCAGTCTTCCGCTTGATTCTGCCACACGTGCCACCTGGATGGTGGTTTGGGGATCTCTCTGGAGCGCTGGGAATCACATGTGGTGGCATAGAATGTCACCAGCACTGGCTATATGCTTGAAGAGAGACAGATGTACATCCTGTGGGTATCTCACTGTAGGTACTGCTGTGCTATAGGCCCCAGTGTTGGAAGCTGAGCCCATATACCCCACCCTGGGCCAAATAAGACACCCAGCATTGCTTCTTCCTGTTTCCCTAGTTCATCATGGGTGATCAATACCCCACTTACTTTCAGCAGGCTAAGTCAGCATAGAGAGAAAGCCTGAGGCTGAGCCCCCATAGATGGCAGCTAGCTGCAGGAGTTTCATATGTCTCAGAGCACACATGTTGCCTTCCTAATTCGCCTCCACTTTGGACCCCCTGGCACAGACTATCATTCAGGACCAGTTAGTGAGTTGGTGAACCCCTCTCCTGCCTGGGAAACCAGCTCATTCCCTCCTACCCCCAGGATCCTGGTTCCCACTCCCACCATCATCCCCTCCTGCTGTTCTCTTCTGAGGTTCTCCAGAACATTCTGACTCATCCTCTGACTCAGGTAGTTTATTTTTGTTCCCACAACCTGCTTCATGATGGACTGGCGATCATAGCTGTCACCTCTGTACATGTGTGCCTGTGTGTATGCAAGAATATGTGCCTATGAGTGCATTTTGTTCATGTGTGTGCACCTCTAAAGCTGGTACATACTTATTCATATACACTGGTGTGCTCATGTACATGTGTATAATTCTCCATGTGAGGGCAGTTCTTCTATCCCATCCCTACCGGTATGTCCATTTTCCAACCCATAGGAGCACACAAACATCCTTAAAAGGGCCCTGGAAGGAGGGCTATGGGAGACTGACACATGAATCTGCAAGTCAGTCATTCCAAGATGATCACTGAATATGATTTGGACAAATAAAGACCAGCCTAATGACCCTATCTGAGCAGTTCTGAATCTGGAATCTCTAAATTGTAGAACTGGCAGGAATCTAAGGGATCAAACCAACATCCCATTTGACACCTTGGGCCTAAGAGACCCACACTGGTAAGAGTTATGCTCAAAACTAAACAGCAAGCAAATAACCAAAGTGGATTTGGGCAGTCACCGATTCATGCCCTCAACCCGGGCCAACTGCTTACTGCTCTTTCCTCTTGGCTCATCTCAGGCAAGACTCTCACTTCTCTGCCAGGCCTGTGTTGTGGTCACCAGTGTCGTGGTTACCGGCCCTGTGAAATGCTTGAAACATGGCCAGTACAAATTGAGATGTATTCTAACTGTGAGATATGTATCAGATTTCAAAGACTTAGTGTAAAAACTAGAAAATATTCTAATAATTTTTCTACTGATTACATATTGAAGTAATATTTTAAACATTACATAAATGTATCCTTAAAATTAATTTCATCAACTTTTCACTATTTAAAATGTGGCTACACTGTTATTTATTTGCATAGGATCAATCCCAGAGCCACAAGCAAATACTCTGTGACTGAGCTACACTCAAGCACCCCTCCCCTGTTGTCTTATATATAAATTTTTATTGAAGCACAACAAACTGATTTATATATTGGGCACTGGAGCTTTTGCTCTTCAGTAGCACTGCTGTGCTGGAGACTCTGCATTCTCAAGGACTGTAATAATTACTCTCTGGTTCTTTACAGAAAAAAGTTTGTTCACCCTTGCATTAGACCACCAACTGCATTAAAAATGGGTAACTGCGTTCATTCAGAATAAGGGCTTAAGAAACATTACTTGAATGAATGAATGAGTTGACACAATTTTGGAAGGCAAGTTTGTTGGATTTCCAGACAAAAAGGTTAGTGTGTGTCAAAGTGTGAGTTTGAGAGACAATATATGGTATTCCAGGCTAGGTTCAGATGCTTAAATCAGCTGCCTGTTTGTGGCCTCCTGTTTCTCTTTCCCAGTGAGCTGTATACCCACTAGTGCAAACATCAGCAAGTTGCTGACCAGCTCCAGAGCTTCAGCGTCCACTGGCTGATGTTGCCGCTCCTTGGTGTGGCCTTCTGGGCCCTCCTCAGCACCTTGCCCCGCCCTTTGGTCTGGTTGTCTGCCACCTCTCTGTTGCTTGGTGCTCTAGGACGGCTCCCACAATGCCCCACCCGCTCTGGTCTTCTTGGCTTTCTACATACTCTTTCTCTGCAAGTCAAACATCCACCCATCTAGGCTCAGCTCCAGTATTTCTTCCTTGAGACACATGTGGCATTTTGCCAGTATTACAGTTTCTTTTGAATAATTGTTACCATCAGACAAATGCGAGGTGATAGTTCCCACAGCATGTTTTACCTGTCCTCACTGTCCTATTAGTAAATGAAAGCAGACAATCTCATTTTTTAATTAAATGTTTTATTTTATTTTATTTTTTTTTTTGGTACATGTTTGGGGCACATAATGATTGCATTCACTATGGGGATTTGGTACGAGGACATGACACACCTTAATTCCTTTTTATTTCACTTTCCTCACCCTTGCTTACACCAGACACCACCCCAAATTCCTGGCATGTGTTGTCTTTTAAAATTCTTACAACTTTTTGAAATAGGTGCTCTCTGCACCCATTGTATAGATTAAAAAATTGAGATTTAAAGTGTGCCATAAAAGTCATGAGTGGTTCTGATATTCAAATTTGAGTTGGGTGGACTGAGAGTCCGAGGTCTTGATCTCAGCTCTGTTCTCCCTCTTGAGGTGCTGTCCTGTTCACAGGCCTGGGTTCACTAGATTCTTCCTACATGGCTCCTGCCCCAGCTCTCTAAATACATTGGACTGGTTGTAGAGCAGTGTGTGCTCTGATGCCTCTCTGTTGATTGTTCTTTGTCTCTGGGTCTCAGTGTTGCTTCCCCAGGGAAGATCTCCATGACTGTACAGGGATCTAGATTAGCAAGGCACCCAGGTCTTCCTCCATAACCTTATTTTTTGGAAGAACAGGTTTCATTCTATAGCGCAGGTTTGCTATCTTCCCACCTGAGACTCCTGAGTACTGGGATGGCAAGCATGAACCTCCACACCTGGCTCCCTTTCATAACTCATCACATTTTCTAAACGACTCATTTGTCTCCCCCCGCTGGAGTATAAGCATCATGAAGGCAGAATTTTATTACTGCATTTCAGCAATTCCTTTGTGTCTGATTTCAGCAATTCCTTTGTGTCCTGTGCACAGAGGCGCCCTGGGTACCTGAACAGATGAATGACACTGCTTTACGTCTTTACCTGGATGTCAGCCTTGCCAATTTCTAAATCCACAGGGAAGCAGAGAAGCATGAGTTTCAGTTCTCGTGTCCTCCTCTGCAGGAGTTGAAGACGTTGATAACAGATGAGATGGCTGATTGCGAGGCCAGTTATGTCTAAGTTAGAACTGGAGCTTGTGACAGACAGCACCTTCCTCAATTCAGCGCAGGAAGTCTGCCCCAAGTATGTCTCCATGCCCTGTTCAGGGGGGCATGGCCTGTGGCCAACAACATAGCAGCAAGAGGTGGGGTGGGTAGGTCCCAAGTCTGGGGATAAGCAGAGAGGCCCATGGCCTGAGAAATGAGTCAGACAGACTCCCCACCCTGACCACACCCCAGAGAGTGAGGGAAGTGAGCTGATCAGTCACATACATGACAGCTCCTTGGAAGACTTCGATCCCAAACCACAGCCCAAGGGCTCCCTATTCTGAGTCTCCTGCTGCCTCAGTAGGTGTGGCTTAAGAACTTTGGTTTTTATCTAGTTCGGGGAAGGCATTAGCAGGTGTGGCTAATGATTGTCAGGAACTTTCATATCTGCCCTGCCTGTCCCTGAAACACCTCAATGGTTAGTGGTGGGAAGGAAGATTGGCTTTTTATTTAGGACCCCTAAAGAGCAGGTCTTATGGGGTTGCCTCATTTCAGTGTGGATAACTCATTTTGGTTTGCCTGGGCCCATCTGGTTTTAGAAACTGAAAGTCCCACTTCTTAGGAATAGTTCCCAGCAAGCCAGGATAGCTGGTCGCTCCTCTTAAGTGCCTTGCCCTTGAGCGATCAGTTTCAGCATCAGATACTATTTGCTACTGGGCAAGTCTTCATCATTTCAGTACAAGGGTACTGGTCTCTTTTTGAGGCTGGTACTAGCTAAATCCATGGGCACACAGTAGTCCGCTCAAACCTGTTAATCTTGCCAGACCACAAGGTCTTGAAAACTGATCTTGGAGAATCTGTGAAGTTCCTACAAGCAGAGGGCCCTTAGGATCTGATCTACTGGGCTATGATAGTGTCCACACTGATATGGCCTGAATTTTGGGAGAAATATCCATACAGACTGTCATAAGCTAGGTCAGAAATTGAAATGAAAATAGAATGCAAGACATTTATATCATTTAAAATTTTATAGAGGTTAGACATATTATTACTTTAAGTGAAATTCTGTATCACTTGTAATTTTTCTGTTTACTCTTTACTTTGTACTCTTCAAAAAATAAAATTTTATAGTAGTTAGATTAAAAAAGAAATTGGAGCAATTAATTTTAAAATGTATTCTGTTTAATCTGATTAAATAATTTAAATATAAAATAAACAAAATTAATTAATATAAAATTACTAATGGACATTTCTAACACTTTTCTTTCTTTATTCTCAGTATAACTTCTGTATACATTTTGCACTGGCAGCATATGTCACTTAGGACCAACCACATATCAAGTGGTCAGTGGCTTATGTGGCTTTTGACTTCATATTGGATGGTACACAGGTTGGTTCTTTGTTGACAGAGAATAGAGGTCTTCATGGAGATAGGTCTTCTAAGGTTCATTTTATTTATTTATTATTTTTGTCTTTTTTTTTGAGATGGGGTCTCACTGTGCAGTTCAGGCTGGCCTTAAGCTCACTTTGTAGCTCTGGCTGGTCTCAAACTGACAACAATCCTCCTGCCTCAGCCTCCCAAGTGCTGGGATTACAGGCATGCACCAGCACGCCCGGCTTAGGGTGCATTTTAATAGGGGGCATTTTGGTTCCTTACTAATGAACATGCATCTGTATTTGAAAGTATTTTTTCATGGCTTGCTCTAGTATGGATATGATACTGTAGTTTTTAAAGGATAATAGGAGTTGAATGTGATTTGGGGAAAAAGTGTTTTTGTCATGTTCATTTTTGTAGAGCAGCCTATGCTAGGAAGGGTGTCCATGTGTGTTAGGGAAGGAGGTCTTCCAGCATTAATTCCAATGGAACACAACTCAAACAGACCTTGCCAGAGAGGCTCTCACTAGAGCCTGTGACAGGTGTTCCCCCTGCCTTGTTATCCTAGTAAGGCAGCTTATGGATTGCATTCCAGGTCTCGGCCCATTCCATACTCCGCTATGCCTCAGTGCTTCTTTTGTTTTTGAAAATGGACACACATAAATGTACAAGTAGCATAACTTAGAGGCTCCTGGAAGTATTCTTTCACTGTGCAGGTTAAGCACTTCCATAAATATTTAAAGTATCTTGAGCTGTATTCTCAGAACATCTAGAGGAAAAGATAACAGCAAATCTTGAATGGATGGGGACCACTCAGAGTATGTAGTGGGGGTATAAAAGACACAGCTGTTTTGAAAAAGAAATCAGTCATTTCTTAAAAAGTTAAATAAACATCTAATCTTTGACATAGTGATTCTATTTCTTGGTATTTATTTAGGAGAAAAGGAAAAAACATATTTATAAAATTCTTTTACAAAAATATATTCATACTGGCTTTAATCACAATGGGCTAACTCTAGAGACTGTTGAAATATTCATTAATAGGACAATGGGTAAAAATTTATATTTTGTTTACACAATGTAATATAATGCTATAATAAAATAAACAGATTAATGATACACAGAATATTAGGGAATCTAAAAAATATCATGTTAAGTAAAAGAAACCAGACAAAAGGTTCCATCTGTGATTCCACATTTGTCAACTTCCAGAGCAAGTAAAACTTCCCTGTAATCAATCATAGCAGTGGTTGTTTTCTTGGGGGGTGTCATTGGGAAGGCGCAGGAGAGAACGATGCCTTTTCTTATGAATCTGTGCATTTGAATGTATGTAAATTGCACTACAAATGGGAAAGAAGCCAGCTAAGGAAATGAATTGTTGTCAAGGCACTTAAAAGTCTGGTAAGCATCTAGTCATTTTTGATGATGCTAGGCTCTCTGAACATGGGCCAGCTTTATTCTCTCAAGCAATGGAAATGTACATAAAGTCATGTAGAGTATTAGGAAAATTGGGAGATTCTTAAGGGTGGAGACAGGGTCTTATTCATCATGGAGCTACCACAGCTCAGTGTGGAGATGAGTCCTTAGCAGGGGGAAAGACTCATCCATTCATTGTATAAGTAAATAAGCAAATGATGCAATGAAGTTATTCATGGATTGTGTTAATCCACGATTTTAGTACTGGAAGAGAGGGCAGATCAATTGCATTTTCACGCTAGTGTACATTAAGAAGTCAATCTTCCTTCTTCCTTTTCACCTATCCTTTTCCACACCCTCTCTCTTATTCCTTTCTTTCTCCTTTAGTTTTTCTTTCTTCCCTTGTCTCTCTCCTCCCTTTCAGTCCCCTCCTTCCATCTATTTCTTTCTTTCTCCTCCAGCCTCATCTCACAGGAATAGCTACTAACCTAAGTCCTTTTGATTACGAGTTCTTACAGCACTATGTTTATGGATCTATGAGTGTTTCAGAGAACTATGAAAAGAGCTCAGAAGAATTTAAGAAAACTGTGATGAATGAGGATGAATTTTAGTTAAGTTTATCTAAACTATTGTATTTCGTCAGCAAGCTCAATTTAACTTAACCCCTATAGTTAGGGAGGAATTACATTCACTGTAAAGATTGTTATGGTTTAGACCTAAAATGTTTCCCCAACAGTTTCATGTGTTCAGAGCTAGCTGGAAGAGATGAGCAATGAGGGGGATGACCTAGAAAGGTGTTTTCTTCTCCCCATTTTTCATGGTTTCCATGGGGTAAGAAACTTTCCTCTGCCATGTAGTTTCAATGTGCCATTTCTGCCTTGGAAATAGCTGAACACAGACTAAACCCACCAAAATTGTGAAGCAAAATAAAGCATCCCTCCTTTCTGCTTTGTCAGATATTTTGTCTCAGTGACAGTAAAACTGATTAATACCAAAAATTGGTACCAAGAGTGGGGTCACTAGGATGGTTGTTTTTATAAGGTGTTCAGAACAGGTTAGAGAAACCATACAATGTGAGCAGTTTCATGTGCAATAGTTGTCAGAGCTCAGAAGACCAAAATTCTAATAGGAAAGCAGACAGTAAAGGTGAGGTTCAGCAGGTTTCAGTTGGGGACAAGGACTCCATCAGTACTTGGAGTGGATGTGTGTTATGCTCTTGCAGAACATTTGTCTATGTTTTACCCATCTTGAGTCTTTGTTGGGGACTGAGATTAAACGTAGCAGACCAAATAACTTTGTGGGGGAAATTTTAAGGTAGCCTTATGGTTAGGCTTTGGCAGGGACAGTACTGGGCTGCATTCAGCCACATTTACAGTGAGAATCAGGAATAAAAAAAACATTTAAGTAAGATTTTGCTAGAGAGAATGAGATTGTAAAATTGGGACAAAAAATGTGGTTATTGAAAAGATTAGCATTTAAATGATGCCAAGTATTTTTTTTTCAAGCCATGATCATTTAATTCAGATCATAAAACTTGCACACCTAACATATAAACTTCTTATGCTACGTAACTGCAAATAAAGTTTCTTTTCAGGGTATCTGTGCAACTTAAACTTCTAATGCCATCCTTAAAGTATTATAAGTAAACTATATTGAAAATAAACTTAAATATTACCTTTCTTTTTTATGACTAATGATGAATGATGAGGTAGAATAGGCTTCGGCAGATTTCCTAACCCTAGACCCCTAAATTAAGTTTGCACTGACTTTAAATATTGGTGGCTTTTTAGGAAGAAAGATCTGTGTTGCTGAGTACTGACTCTAATGCACAGACTAATGTTTACTTTTCCAAATGTTTCAATCTCACTAACACATAAGCCCTTAGCAGACCCCTAATAAAAGACCAATTTGTACAACTGGGCCACTTGAATGTTTTTTATAATTTAATGAATAGTTTTCTTGATAAATGTAGTCATGAGAGTTGTTCAGCAGTATTCAAGTTATGATTTTCCTGATTGGTCTGTAGTCTTCAGTAAGTGTAAGAAGTTAGTATATGAAACCTCTGTCAAACTAGTAAAACTGCATTGATGCATCCATCATTTTCAGGACTGTTGGTCACCTGGACATATTTACGCCAAGTAACCTTGCCTGCTTGTGTCACAAGACCTAGCTTGCTCATGGTCACCTCAGTCACTGTTCCTTTGGTAATAACACCCAAAGTTGTATACAGTGGTAATAAAGGATTCTTTTTTTATACCAAGCATTGACAGGCAAAAGGTGGCTTTCAGTTCAGGATGTGTTATACGGGTCTTCTTAAAATATAAGCTCACTGGCCTAATGAATCTTTCATATTTGTATGGTTTTCTTGTAAAGCCATCTCCAACAAAGCAGTCCTTAGTAACCATCCTCTTTCATTTTTTTTCCCTCTCTCTCTCTTTCCAGTTCAAATAACTTTTAATACTTCTTTTTCTCTTTAGACACAAACTTTGGGCAGAAGAACTTCTCAGTTTCCCACCTTTTCTTTTCATTTTTGTTTAATTATGTTGGAAAGTACTTTTGCACAAGACTGTCCTTCTCTGTCCAGCAGGTAGGCAGGTCCTTCTCCTTGTGTAGTTTTTCCATTGTTCTTTTGTCTGGTGTATCTCTTTTCATGCATATTGAAAGTCTTCTTTATTTGTGTTTTCTCTGCATGGTGCTGTTTGTAGTAGAGCTTAGCCTTCAGGCCAATCATTTTATCTCATTTTTATTTATTTTTTTGCCTTCTTTGAATGTTCATGAGCCTCTCAACTTTCTTTCTTTTTCTTTTTTTTTCTTTTTTTTTTTTTTTGGAACCAGGGATTGATCTCAGGCCCTTGTACTTGCCAGGAAAGCACTTATTCCACTGAGCCATCTCCCTGGCCCCTTCTCGACTTTCCTTCTTTCTCTTTTTCTCATGGCAATCCAAGCGGTACCCATAGCATTTATAGCGTTATTCAATATATTCATTTTGTGGTATGATGACAGCTGCAGAGCCACTGGAGGTGGCCTCAGGTGTGCAAAGAACAGTTCTAACTTTGGGGTGTCCCAGACACACGAGCTGCCTCTGTGCAGCTGGGAAACAGGCAAAGCCAAGTATTTTGTGTAGGGATGATGGGAAAATGACTTGAAGACACTTCAGAAATTGATCAGACCTCATGCAAAAGCCATTGCAGTTTTAGGGGTGGGAAAGGCTAAACTTTGAAAAAAAATTTCTCTGAAAAGAGAGGTTCAGGGCACTCTGTTTCTTCAGGGATGTGTATAGTTAGAGAAGTATTTCAACAGCTAGCAGATCCTGTTTAAGAGAGACAGGCCATGTAGACTGCAACTAGCAAGGTCCTAGGGCCAGGGATGTCCAAGACCATCCGAATTTACATCTCACCACAACCTATCTTGGGTGCTGGACATAGATCTGTAAAAATGAAGTGTGTGCCTTGCTGGATTTCTGTATTGCTTTGGTCCAATTTCTTTCTACTCCATTATTTTCCCTTTTGAAATGGAGATGTTTACCCTTTGTTGTTGTATATTGAAGCATTTAACATTCTTTTTCATTTTTACAGGGCATCACAGCTAAAGGATTGCCTTGTATCTCAGAGGAGACTTTGGCCCTGGACTATTTTCAGCAGTGCTGGAACTGTTAAGACTTCGGCAGCTCTGAAGATAGACTGGCTACATTTTGCATAATGAAATGGACATGAGCATTTTGGGGTCCAGGAGCAGAAGGTTCTGATTTAGTTCTAAAATGCTCATCACAATCTCATGGGTCCATAGATGGGGTCACTGATCGCGTGACCTGAAAAGATGTTTCTTTTCCCTAGATCGATCTTTCTCTCTCTGCTTCATGGTTGTCATGGGGTGAGCAGGTTACTTTTTTTCCCATGGGTTATGGTGTGGATTAGTGGTGTTGGGAGAGAGTTGCAAAAGTAGGACTATGGATCCTAAGCTCTTGGAATAACTATAGTGGATTTACATTTGATGTTGAAGGGAACTTACTTTTAATCATGTATAAGAAAGTTGCTTGGGATGCAAAATAAGTGTGGCAGAGTACATAAGTATAGTTATAAGGACTGATATCTCATTTTTCCTTTATTAAAAACCACTGTAAGTACATGGAGGTAGATATTGTGGACATGTTATCATATATGAAAAAATGCCTTTGCAGATGTGATTATGATTGTTGACCTTTTGATGGGAGGACCTGGCCTGAAGTGTCTAACCTAATCATCTTGGTCCTTAAGATTGGAGAACCTTTCCTAATTAAGGTCAGAATAGATGTGAATAGGTGAAAATGGTCAGAGATGTAATGTTGCTGGCTAAAGACAGAAGAGCAGGTTACAAGGCAAGGAATGCAGTGAATGCAAGAATCTTGGAAGGCAAGAGTATGGATTCTCTCCAAGGGCCCTTTAAATAGAACAGAGCCCTGCCAACACCTTAGTGATACTCATGACATTCATGTTGAACTTTTAATCTGAGAACCACGAGACACCAAACATGTGCTGTTAAAGCCCCTTAATTCAAGTTGTTAGGCCAGCAACAGCAAAGTAGGATGATATATATGGATCCACACAGCATTTATTAGATATTCTCTTTATGTTCGGTCCTTTCTTTGTGTGACCTTGCAGAACTTCCAAAGCTCCATGAAGTGGGCCCCATTATTACTCCATTTAGAAGACTGAACCATAGAGAGAGTAAGGGAAAGGCTAAGACCATAGACTATGTGAGTTTCAGAGACTCGAGCCACTCTGTTTCCGAGTCACTCCCATCTAGGATAAAAACCATTTTTAAAGTGTCTACTGCTGATCCAGCTACAACTAGGATAAAGTCTACCTTTGCAGAACCTGTGAAGTAGAGATGCCTGTGAGATTCTGGGATGTGACAGCTCTTTAGGGCACCATACTTTAGTATGTGAAGAAGCATCTCTGTTTTTCCTCATACATTGTGTACAAGACATATGCTTTACAACTCAAAGCAGCATTTCTCTTTACATAACCAATTACAGAACTAATTGCCAACTGTTTTTATCTGTTCATTAAGGTAGATATAATTAAAGCAACATTTTGTTAATAGTTCGAGTGTGTGCTTCAAAGTAATAATTACTACTTTTATTTCTTGAGACTCATTCTAATTTGTCTTGGCTATATCACAGCCTATCTCGTGTTCTCCCTTGCTCTGTGTTTTCTCTCAGAAGGTTTGGCCCCTTGGTCCTGCACAGCTGCGCTGCCAGCCTCCTTGGAGAGGCTTTCTTGATTCCTCTGACTGGATGAATCCACAGTTCTTTTCCTTTATCTGCCTTATTATATGCATTGGCATATAAATTGATGGCTTATATTTGTCAACATAGAGAGACTCAGGCCTTCTTCTCCGTGACATTTCCCTCTGTGTCTTGAGTGCTTCCAGTGGTACTTGGCACACAGGGAAGCTCAGTAAATACCAGTAGATTGGTTAATGATATGCACGGGTCTTTGCTTCCTACTGACCACTGTTGACACGTCTACATTAACTGAGTCACCGCTTTGGTCCCGTCTTCTGCCTTGTGATTCCTTCTCTTCTCATTGTGCAAATATGAGGCCCAGAGGTGCACCTGGCATGCGCATCTGTGACTGCGTGTGCATGGTCACACATAGGTAGGGCGAGCAACGTCTTTTCCGATGCCGCTTTGCCTTTAGGCTATGTGCTCTTGGCTTGGTCAGCTAGTTTGTGTTAGAGAAAGAGGTTTCCATGTTGATTGGGAGGAAAGGTGTATTGCCTGCACCTTAGGGTGCCCGTGCCCTACTCAGAGAGCTATCTCTCTACCACTTCTGCTTTGGCCAGCACCCTGGAGGAGGCCTGCTTCATCCTGAACCTCACAGCCTGCAACTTATTCTGACAGTTCCCATTCCCTGGTAGTCTCAGGCCACGTCTCCAGTTCTCCTTCTCTCTATCTTCCACTGCATTTTGTGGTAATTTCAGGTAGGTAGGAGGTTCCTTTCCTACAAGGTCAGGACTGGGACCACATAGCACACAGCTGTTGGCACAAGGCCAGGACATGCTCATAAACAGTTCTGATCCCTGGACTGCAGCACGTGGAGCAGCTCCAGGTGAAGGGTGTCATTGTTCAACAAACAGTGAAATCCATGCTGTGGAGGATAAGACCTTTGACCATAGAATCCGGGACTTGGGAATCAGATTTAGCCAGTGGGTGTTCCCTCATGTTTCTGTTTCCAGCTTGCTTTTGCTCCTCCTCCACTTCATCCTGTGCATGCCCTGTATCAGCTTCTGCCCTGAACCCTGCCCCTTCTCAGTGTCCGTGGTCAGATCCACCTACTGCCTGAACCAATGAGAGGCCAGAAGAGGACAGTGTTACAGAAAAGTGGTTCAGGTTGGGGGAGGAAAAGTCTTCACATCTAAAGGCAGAATTGCAGCAATTCATAGAAGCTTTCAGGGTTTTGTGGGGGCGTGCTCATCTTTTTTTTTGTTTGTTTGTTTTTCTTTTTGGTCTTCACAAGGTATTGGAATATCTGGTGGGAGTCAAAGTGTTCGTGGCAGCTGACCATCCAGCTTGCCTCTTTGCTGTCTACCTTATTCCTCCCAGCACCTGTGACCTCACCACATCCTCTAATTAACACCGTTTCTCCATTCTTACACCAAGGACAGAGGACAGAGAAAGTGTTGATACACTTTTGAGGTCCAGTGAGCTGGGTACAATAACTGGCTATTTGATCTTGGACATGTGACTTGGGTCTTTCAGCCTCTGTTTCCTCATCTCTAAAATGGGCTTACTAATTCCTTTCTATGAGGGTGATAGTAGGAATGAAATAAGGCAGTGAAATCATTTGTACACATTTTCTGCACACCTATAACATGACAGACACTGAGGTAAGTGCTGAGTGGTACTGAGTGTGGTTGGAAGATGCCTACAATCTAAATTAGAGTTAAAAATTCATGTGTATACGCAGAGATACCACTAAAAGAATCAACGGAGCCATGATTTCTCACTGAATGTTGGATGGTCATAAAGAGCAAACAGATCGAAAGTATTGATTGAAAGTGCCCAGGAGGGTTTCCTCTGTTGCACAGCCAGGGAAAGGCTCTTAGGACCTTCTCAACACCAGTCGCTGTGGACCAGGCCTGCTTCCAGTCTCTACTCTGAGTAAAAGGGAAGCACCTTCTAGATGCTATAGATGCAAGATCACCAGCTTCTTGTAAGCCTCAGAATTCAAGGAAGCTTAGTCAGTGACTTGAATTGGGTACAAGGTCCATTTTCTTACAGCCCCTGAAGGTTGGTCTAGCTGGGGAAGAATGCAAAACATCTACCAGGTTTTTCCTCTCTGAGCATTTAAAAAGCAGAAATAAATAGATGAGAGCCTGGGAGGTGTGATTGATTTGTTTTATGAATCACAGAAGAGGCTATAACTCATGGGATATTAGAGCTGAAGTAAGTTGTACGATTCTTGCATTACACATGGAGATTAATGGCTGATCACAAGAGGCCTCACTGTTCACCTGACTCACCCACAGGGAGTTTAATGGCAGGGCCATACAGGCTGACATTTAGTACTTGAACAAATGCTCCTGACTTGCATGTGGCTCTGATTCTGAACAAATGAGCACTTGCTTAGTCAGAATTATAAGTGCTCTGAAGTTGGGGAGCAGTTTCCTTTTTTGGGGAGAAGTTGTAAAGGGTTGCCATGGACCTATCCTCTTCCCATCCTGTTTTTATCCTCAAAGCAATGAGAGACTTTCTCAGGAAGGCTAAAGGATGATGTCACCTCTATTACTATACTGGGTAGCATTTATTGAGAATTCCAGGGGCTGCACTGGGTGCTTTATAGATTCTCAGTGAAATCTTTGAACAAACATATAAAGCAGGTATTATTGAATCTGTTTTACACTTGAGAAATATGAGCTGGTGGTTGCATGGAGTTAGGAAAGGAACGTGTTCTGGAATGACATAGACCTGGGTTAGAATCCTGGGACCATGTTTCCTTATATAGTATGCTTATACTGTGGAACTCTAATCACCTATTTGTAGAATGGATAACATAGATCCTTTGTAGAGGTGCTCTGAAAACTTGATGATTACAGTGCCTGACACTCAACAGGTACGGATTTAGAAGTCAGCCAGGAGACTGCTTGGGATGGTTAAGAAAGGGAGGAAATGGGGGAAAACACCAAGAAACAAACCTGCTGTCCTCCACGTGCTTCTGGAACCACACCTTGGAGTCTAATGGGGTTGATCAGAAAATGGGACACAAGTTGGATTCTGGAGTTGGCTATGACACAAAATTGTGGGCTAAGAGCACTAGGGGATGCTTTTTGCAGGATGTAGTCAGGAGAATTAAGGAGATGCACTGGCAGTTCCAGCTGCAGGCATGGCCTGCTTCCCCTGATGTCTGTTCTGATTAGGACAGCAGCTGTCCCAGGCCCCAGCTGAAGCTGGAAAGGGGCTAGAGTTACTGATGTCATTGTTGGGCTCAGCAGCCAGTGAGGGCTGTCTCAGCTTTTTAAAGCCATGTTCATGTCTTAGCTTCTATCTCTGCTTCTTGACCAGCTCCTCACCTGCCTGATAGATCAGAGGCTGGCATCTGTGTCTTCCATCACACATAGGCCCGGTGGTTGGACTTCATCCAGCTGACTTAGTTATGTGGAACTCCAACCTCTGTATCCATCTGCTCTCTGGCCTTTGTACCCCACAGGGAAGACCTTGGGTATTTATGACTGCTTATATACACCTGTTTCCATTTTGCTTAGAGACCTATCTTCTTCTGGCACAAATCCAAGTTAATGCCTCTGAGCTCGAATTACTGAACCCTGATAGGTAATAAAGATAGGGATCCTTGCATAAAGCTTGATAACTAACTTTGGGATCACAGAAGAGTGTGCTCCCCCTCTTGTGGGAGGAGTTATACTCTAAATTTTATTGCACAGGTCCTGCACATTGGGCTAAGTTCTTCACCCTTTCCACATGGGATAGTCCTTCCACCAACTGTGTCCCTACCTCTCCTTGTATCCTGGCCCCTAAGTCCTTTCTTCCTTATTTCTGCATAATATATAGAACTATCTACCTTATGCTGTCCTTATTTGTTGTGTTTTCCTGTCTCTCTTCCCTCACTACATGAAAATACACAGGCAAAAACTCTTTCAATACATTTACCACCCTATCCCCAGCTCTAAGCAGTTTGTGACACATAGTAGGTGCTCAATAACCATTAGATTAAGTATTTATGAACTTTTGGAGATCTGGGTCTCCTACTCTCAAGCTCCTGTTTGTTCTTGCCTGGCTTGTTGACTCTGGTCAGCTCACAAGGGGTTTGTTGGTCCCTGATCTGGACTCTCAACATTGCTCCTTGTATCCAGTGTTGGCTTCTGGCCCAGATTTTCTAAGGAATCCAGATCCAGCTATTCCTTGTCTTGACTCCATTACTCCTATCTCATCTCTGAACATTTGTGAGGCTCTCACTTCTCTGTGGAGATACCAGGCATATTGGATCTGCAGTCAATCTTGCAACCACTCAGCAGGGCTGCAGTAAGGTGGTCAGTCAACAAGCATTTACTATCCAAAGGCAAACTCACCAGGGTCTTGATTGATTTTAGTTCTCCAGGGAGGAGATGCAGTGTAGGCAATAGCACAGGAGTTTGATGGAACCTCAGCTCCCACACTTAGAAGCTGTGATACTGGGTATGTCAAACTCTGAGCAAACTATGTTGGTGCCCCAAACTTATTCTCCCAGGTCCTTTTCTGATCTTGTGCAATCGAACCAATAACCAGCATGTGGGCCTTCTGATTTCAGGAGTCACTTATGTTTATGGCTCAAGTACATGGAGTGTTGAAGCTGACAGTGACTACTGACTATAGTCTTCAGCTCCACTTTCCCTCTGTTGGGATGACTGTGGCATGTGATCAACTCCCTTTGCAGAACTTTCCTGTTGGATGAAGTCAGACTTTCCTTTCATGGGATTTGGGTGGGAAGAGCAATTTTGTTGGCCACCCACCTTTCATGGTTCTATGTCTTGCCATTCCACCACCCCTTCTTGGCAATGTTTTTCAGACAAATAGAAATGGATGAACATTCTAGAACATTCACAGCCAATACTCTGAAAAACAGTTAATGTTCAGAAGGCAATGAAAAATGTTTTAGCTTGAAGAAGAGTAAAGAGACAAGATAATTCAATGCAAGGTACAGAACTGGATAGGCTCTTAGACCAGGAAAAACAGTTATAAAAGACATTGAAGGATAGTTAACAAAATTGTAATGGGAACTTTGCAGGTACAATAGTATTGTAACATGTTCCTTTCCTAACTCCATGCAACAGTAATATCTCGTACTAAACTGTAAACAGTGCTAATTTTTTTGATTTTATTTGCATTTATTTTATGTTTAATTTATTCTCATGCCATAAGTTTTTGTTTCTTCAGTTTCTCCTGGGACATCTTTTTCTTCTGTGCAGCCTCCTCCTCTGGTTTGGGAACAATTTGTTCCTTTTCAGTAAGGATCATCTCAGTGTGGCAGGGGGAGCTCACGTAGGGATTAATCCGGCCATGCACTCTGTAAGTGTAGCGGTGCATCTTGGGTGCTTTGTTCACCTGGGTATGTTCAATAACCAGAGAATCTACATCTACACCCTTAAGCTCAGCATTACTCTCTGCATTTTTAAGCATGTGCAGCAAAAATTCAGCACTCTTTTTGGGCCACCAATCCTGTGTCCAGCCCCACTGCTTGACTGGGGCAAATCTACCAACTCCAGCATAGTAATGTTGGAATGGTCCACACTGCTTCTTTAATGTGACATCCTTCAGATAGTTGGTGGCCTTTCAGATATGCATACCCTTGATGGCCTGGGAAGTTTCACTCGTATTCTTAAAGTGAAAATGAAGAGTTGAGCCTCTTAATTTGCATGATTTTTTGGGGATTTCTGAGAGAGTAGAGAACCATTTTCGCAGGTCGCCTAAGGCTGCTAATAAGAAGAGCAAACAGTGCTAATTTTGATGATTGTACCACAGTCATATTAAAGAATGTCCCCATTCCTAGGATGTAAGCATTTAAGTATTTAATGGTAAATGTGTATGATATCTCCAAATTACTTTCAAAAAACTCCTTAAAATATGACAAACAGGCAGAGAAGAAAGTGGTACAGTAAGTAGATCAAACTGCAACACTTGCCAAGTCTGAGTACAGAGTGTATCTGACCCAACTCCTTATCTGCAATTTTTGTTTGAATTTGAAATTGTATCAAAATACAAAGAACTTTAGTCTTAGAGACTATTTCTGGGGAACCCAAGCTTAGACTTGCTGAGTTCAGGTTCCTGAGCTGCTGAATAGAGATAGGGCCTTTACTCCACTAGGTTGTGAGGATTGAAGTGGCTAATGTCAGAGCCAAGCCTTGGGTATAGTAGTAGTGGTCATAGTAGTAGTAGTAGTAGTAGTAGTAGTAGTAGTAGTAGTAGTAGTAGT